>CM040127.1:212438763-212727234 GCA_022559845.1 Amorphophallus konjac
CCTTCAGGTCGTCGTGCAGAGGCTAGGAGGGATGGAGACGCGCTATGAGAGAGCGCGAGAGTTCGGGGAGCGACTGCGCCAGTCTGGTCGCTTTGCCGCTAGTGGCTTCTTTGCCACGCCAGGAGAGGAGCAGTGAGTCATTGCTGTGGAGCCGGCGCCACGAGGTGAGGCGGGTGCTACTGCACGGGGATCCCGGAGGCTTCTGAGGGACCCTCACCTCAGGGGAGAGGAGAGGGACGCCTAGAGGGACGAGCATGAAAATAATGCCAAGAGTTGGCGAGCTAGTGGACCTGCCACCTCTCTATGATTGTAGTGTTTATGACAGCTTATGTAGAATTATGGAGTGATTTGATTTTCTACTGCTTGTTTGTTCTCTTGTGCGTTCCTTCTTCCCTACACTTCTTCTTTGGCACTGTTTCCATGTGATGGGTCTGTCGAGACTCTACCCCAAGCAGAGAATCGCGTCTTGTTGTGACCATTTTCCACGGGAATCTCTCGTCGAAGTCAATAATGACGACCCTAGTCCCTTTTCCCGGATGTTGTGTCAAATTTTGCGGACGTCCTCCAAAACATGATAGGGTATCCTTAGACAACATAGGGGGGCTAGTCGTCATATTCTTCGTCCAATCAATCACCCTGTGCGAGTGGTGAAGTGACACACGGGACCGCATGGCAGGTGCCTTATCGCGAGGGCTATCATTAACAGGTGATGGAGGCAATCTTGGCCTGAACTCCTTCCATTTCTATAAATTCGTGTCCCTTTTATCCTTCCAGGTATATCGAGAGCTAACTCGAGGAGCACAAGTTCTCACGGGAGAGGAGGAGTTCAAAATTCCGAGAGTTGGATGGAGGGCGAATCTTCCCACTCCTCGAAGAGAAGCAGGTCCAGTGGTAGTAGTTCTAGGAGGCTTTCGGACCTCGAAGGGCACTTTAACGAAAGGGCCCAATCACAACTCGTAAGCTGAGCTTTCTTGCCCTTTTCTCATTCTTTCTTCCTTCCTCTTGACAACACCCTTCTCCATTTCTTATGCACGCACAGAGCGTGATGAAATCACACATTTCATGGGAGTTAGCAGTGGCCGAATACAGAGGTCTCCCAGGCTAGACGTGATGGGATTTGGTGCCTTTCTTCGGATCGAGCCGATCCAGCTCGACCTGGTCCTGATCCAAGCCTTGTGTGAGAGATGGGACCCAGTGAGTCGGGCATTCCTGATGCCCTGGGGGCACATGGTGCCCAGCTTGGAGGATGTGGTCCGAATTACGAGCCTTAAGGTGGATGGCGAGGCAGTGACTGGAGTTACTTACGCGGACTACCGAGAAGGTGCTCGGAAGCTACTGGGTTTGGACCTAGATGGTCGGAAAAATAGGTCGGTAGCTAGGGCGTCCCTCATGGATGCATTAGGGCTCACCGACACTCGTCGGCGAGACGATGAATCCTCAGAAGAGTTTATGGAAAGGATGGAAATAGGATGTCGTGCCGTGTACTACACAGATTTCGGCAACTGGGAAAGATGCAACATAGATTTGAGGAGATTTCTCCTCTTCCTTTTGGGGAGAATGGTACTGAGCTCGAAAGGGGATGGTATCCAATGTCGCTTCCTGGAGCTGCTGTCAGACCTTGAAAGAGTAGGATACTATGCCTGGGGAGCTGCCATGCTGGCGCACTTGTTTGCAGGTCTGTTCCAAGAAGCGGACCGTGAGATGACTGTGAGTGGTTTCACACCATTCATCCAGGTATTTATTGGTTTTGCTTGTTTTGTATTTTTTTTTGTGTTTTTGCAAGGTACTGATGACCTGCGCCGAGCAGCTGTGGAGCTATTATTACCTCCCCATGGGGAGAGCTCGGCATTGGCGACCCGCGATGGTGCCGCTAGCCAGGCGGTGGGAACCCATCATGAGTGCGGCACCCCTAACCTACCAACTGATGGTGCTAAGGCGGGAGCTACAGGAGTTCCCTGCAGCGATGGTAATCTGGAGACCCTACTCAAACATGGTCGATGCCGACCAGCCGTGGGTTCTAGCAAGTCGTGCCCAGTTTAGACGGGAATTATGGATGCACTGCCAGAATGAAATCGAGCCGCTTCGGCTACGATTGGTTATGAGGACTTTGGGACTGGCTCAGAATGGGTGGATTCAGCTGCGTCACTTCGCGTTGGGAGAGAGATGCGAGGACCAGCGACCTGCATTGACTGGCACGTGCGGTTCCCTGAACAGTATGAAGACTGGCAACGGGGTGGTACGATTGTAGAATCACATGCGCGGGATAGCGAGGACTACTTGCGTCTATATAGGACAAAGTACGCAGAGCGGCTCCAACCCCGGGGACTTGTGGAGGTAGGTTTCCCCTTTTTCTCTTTTCTTCTTTCTCCCTTTTTGGTTTTCTGGTGAAAATGCTGACTCGTATGGCTGCAGGATATCCGTGATATGATGATAGCGACTTTACGAACTCGCTTGGCAGAGATGGAGCAACAGTTGGGCGATGTCCGCGGAGCTACGAGCGCCTTGGTAGGTGTACGGTGCGTTCCTAATTAAAATCCCAGATTCCAGATGTTGGCTGCTAATTCACGCGGTCGTAGCATGCCCAGATTGGCGCGGCTTCCCCAGCGATGGGAGTAGGTGGTGCCTCTTCCAGCTTGTGGATTCCCACCTCAGAACTTGACTTGCTTCATGAGCAACTTGCTCACGCCACACAGCGTGCTGCGGAGGCAGAAGGGATGCTCTGTATACAGGTAAAAGTTTCAGTGTTGAGTTCTCTTTGTTTACGCCTTATCGCGTATCTGAGATGGTACACTCTGCAGGAAAAGGAGACGGAAGAAGCGCTTGCCCAAGCTGCGCAGAAGGAGGCTAGGATAGCAGAACTGGAGAGGGAACTGCGGCGTCATCCTGATGACGACTCCGCTAGGGATGCCGTGGAACTGAGGATCACTCTCTAGTTGGAGAGGGAAGACCACGAGAGAGAACGTGCAGATAAAGAAAGAGACGCAGAGAGAGAAAGAGCCAACAGATTGACTGAAAGGGAGGAACGAAGGGCCATGGAGGCCCAACTATTCAAACTCCGAATCAGCCTTGGTCTTGCTGAACAGTGGCTGAGAGATGGTGAGGAGCGCTACCAAAGAGCACGAGAGCGTGGCTTTCGTGTTGGTAGCTTCTCTGCTGCTTCCGTGGATCAACGCCGGGATGTGGGAATAGGAAGGGGAGTACAGAGCGGTAGGAGTACCGTTTTTCGTAGTTGGGTAGCACCTTTGAGAGCGTTTTGCCCGGAGAGTAGTGGGACGAGTAATGCAGAGAGAGAGGGCGGAACTTGATGTAATTTTTTTTGGTTTTTGGAATAAAATACAAGGTTCGGTTTGTTTATTTTTCACCTTTGCTTCTGTTGCCTGAATCCCTGCACACATCACTGAAACAAACAAATCAGAATTTCTGTTCTGACTTGGCCCCTTGCTCAATAAGCAAATGGTCCTGTGACTGTCCTTGAAACTGGTAAAGAGGCCAAGCCTTTATTAATAAAGGCAAGATAAAGATATGATGATGAATGCGGCACACAAACACACGGATGCAAGCAAAATTTAGAAGTGGGATGCTGCACGTAAATGCAATCATGTAAAATTCATTTGTTTTCTTTTTTATATTTGGCATTTTTTCATTTTATCATAAAAAAGATTTTTTTGTTTGCAAATATGTACATTTTCTCTTTTCCATTTTTGTTGTTTTTATCATTTCAATTTTTTGTTGCTAACGCCTGGCAAGCACACAAATGGCACCTAACCTACGTGAGAACAGGGATTTCTTAGTGACCTCCCAGGTATCCTAAGTGCACATCTAGGTTGATTTGGGCCTCTAGACCCCTCGAATGATGATCCCGCCGGCTAAGACTTACCCTGATGACAATACCGTCATGCCATGCTTAGGCTCCCAGTCGCTTCCGACCACAGGGATTCACCTAAAAGGTGTTTGAGGTAAGATGTTTGCCCGACCCGGGTCTGTTTCCTCACAACTCTAGATGGTATATGATGGAACACCCTGGAACCCCAATGACCAACCGCGCGACGCTGACCCGGAATCAGACGCCGTCGCACCCATAGGTGACGCGCTTGCATTGGCCTAAGCCCGTGGTTAAACAAGAAGACATCAAGGTGGTAAACGGGGGTCTTGACCAGCCAGAAACACGGAGACTCCTTCGCAGCGATAGCTTTTGCTTTTCAAAGTAGGCAACCAAATGTGTATATTAAAATAAGGTCGCAGACCCTGGGCAGTTTTCACCTTTCAGAAACTCCATCGAACCTTTATCTTTAGAGGGAGAAGGAAGAGTGTAGGGGATAAACCTCCTGAGAGGACCGGCAAAGCCGTTAACCCGGCGAGCGAATAAGGGCCCATTAACTCTTTCCTTTCGGGTAACTTCGGACCAAATCTCGAGCATTTACATTCCATAGCCCCCCCCTTTTTTTGGATTCAAACTTTTGCTTTGAGGGGTTCCATTTATCGCATTAGGCACGATCACGACCAGGCTCTTGATTTTGATTTTGTATTTCTTTTTGTGAGGGAGATATAGTCGTTTGACGTTTGTGGGCTCCCTTTCATATGCCTGCGGAGACACTGCCCTCTTCTCGTGCTCTGATCGATGCTCGAGGAAATGGATCCTACTCTTGCCCTTGGGGTTTGAGTTTCAGTTTCTCATGCTCAGCGTTTTAAGGGCGTCGACTGTCTCATTTGGTCGAAGAGAAAAGAATAAAGATTACAGCTTCCGGAGATCTTCTGGGTGGGGCCCCACCGTAGGTGATGCTATCGACTTTTTTTGAATAAAATACAATAGTGAGCACATGTTAGCTTCCTTCGAGCGAGCATAGGCCGACGTGGACGGACAGGGATCTCCACGGTTCTGGGAAACCAAGACCCGGTGCCTACCAAGCCTTAATGGGCCCTATCCTAACATGAAGGTTAGATGCAGGGACTTGACTACATGGTGACCACCAGGCATTGGCATTTTGAATTTTCCATATTTTTAGTGATTTTCGGTATTTCTTTGTTTTTGATGTTTTTTATCTTTTCATCATTTTTTTTGTTTGTTTTGTGCTAAGGGTAGTATTTCTTAAGATAAAGCCCATTCCAAGGGTGGGATAACTCGGTCCCTTCGACGTTGATTAGCTTGTAGGCGTTGCCAGGGTACACGGCTTGAATTATAAATGGTCCTTCCCAATTGGGTTGGAGCTTAGAACGCGGCCCTCCAGGTTTGACAAAAATTCTTTTTACGACCATCTCACCGACTTTGAATTTTCTCTCAACGACTTTCTTTTGGTAAAAGCGAGCGAGTCTATTTTGATACACATGCGCGTGTTCGGCAGCGGCCAGCTGCTTCTCATACAAGAGTTCCAACTGGGCGAGGAGTGAATTACGACGATCGTCGAGGGGAAATTCCTCGTCCAATTGTACCCTGAGAGAAGGGATCAGAGTCTCGTACGGGACTACCGCTTCCATACCATAAGTAAGGGCAAATGGAGTCTGCCCGGTGGGGGTACGGATTGAAGTGTGATAGGCCCATAAAGCTTCGATAAGCTTTTCTGGCCAGTCTGAAAACTTACTAGACTCGCAGGTTTTTTTGATGATTTTGAGCAATATTTTATTGGTGGCCTCCGCTTGGCCGTTACCTTGTGGGTAATAAGGCGATGAATGATGCAATATAATTGCGTACCTTTTGCAGAGGTCCTATAGGTCCTGAGAAATGAACTATGGCCCATTGTCGGTGACGATCGTGCTTGGGACGTCGAATCTGGCGAGGATGTTCTTCATGATGAACTTGCAGACTATTGACGCCTTGATTTCCGTGTAAGCTACGGCTTCGGCCCATTTGGTGAAGTATTCCATCGCAGTAAGGATGAAAGATTTCTGCTTGGTGAGGGAATTGGGATCACCTAAGGGACCAATGATATCGAATGCCCATATGGAGAAAGGCCATGGGGAGGATATTAGATGAAGTGAGGAAGATGGTGAATGAATTTTATCGGCGTGAAGTTGACACTTGACACACCTACGGACATAGATAGCACAATCCTCTTCCATAGTGGGCCAATAAAAGCCTTGGCGAATGATCTTCTTGGCGAGCATCTGACTATTCACGTGGCCACAGCACACACCCGAGTGCGTCTCCCCTACACATTTCCAAACCTCATCGTCACCAAGACATCTTAACAGAATACCAGTAAGGCTCCTTCTATAGAGTAGACCTCCAACCAATGTGTATTTCTGAGCCACCCTTCTTATGGCTTTCTTATCCTCCGTGGTGGCCCCTTCAGGATAAGACTGATCTTGGCAGTATTTGACGATTTCATAGAACCATGGTTTCTCTTCATCAGCCAGTTCTTCTTCAACCTCTGCCAACATGATCTCCCTCTTCTCAAGGATATCTTCCTGCAGGATCTTCCTTGCTATCCTGTCTTTGATGTTTACGTAGGAAGCATCATCGATTGCAGGGGCGTGAAGTTTGTAGATGGAAATGGACTCAAACCATCTTCCTAGAGGGAACCTTATGGATGATGCCAATGAGGCGAGGGCATCGGCGAGAATATTCTGATGACAAGGGACATGAACAAAGATCAGTTTGGTGAACAGTTTGGCAAAGGCAGCAGTGAGTTCTTGGTATGGCTTGAGTTTGGGATCGCGAGTGCGATATTTAGTGACCACCTGACGAAGGATGAGTTGACTATCACCTACGATTCGTAACTCAGTGATACGAAAAGAATGGGCGAGTTCTAGGCCAGCTAGAAGAGCTTCATATTCGGCTATATTATTGGTAACTGGAAATTTGAGCTGGTATGCCAATGGGAATGTGAGGCCTTCAGGCGACAGGAGGGTGATGCCGATTCCTCTCCCTTGAGAATTCAGAGCTCCATCAAAATATAGCGTCCACATTGGCTCATCTGATTGGTTGACGGATATTAGTTCTTCATCTGGAAACTCTGATTGGACGGGATCGAACTTGGGAAGAGGATGGTGAGCGAGATGCTCGGCTATGGCATAGCCTTTAATCGCCTTTTGCTGGATGTAGGTGATGTCGAACTGAGAGAGAAAACTTTGCCAACGTGCTAGCCTATCCGTAAGGACGGCTTTCTCCAGAAGGAATTTGATAGGATTCATTCGAGCAATCAAGTGGACCTCATGAGCCAAGAAGTAGTGCTTCAATTTCTGCACTACCCAAATGAGGGCAGCACAGGTTTTCTCCATGACGGTGTACTTTTGCTCACAGGGATTGAGAAGTTTAGACAAGTAATAGGTTGCCCGTTCCTTGCCTTCTTCATCAGCTTGTGCGAGGACGGCTCCCACGGAGTCATCCAAGACTGAGACGTAAAGGATCAGAGGTTTTTCTGGTTTGGGTGGAATGAGAACAGGTGGACTAGCCAGATATTCCTTCAACCCTTCAAAAGCTTTCTGACATTTAGAATTCCAGTGGAATTCTACTCCTGACTTGGTCAACTCGTAGAGAGGTCTACACCTTTGTGAATGTTGGGACACAAACCGACGAATAAACTGCAACCTCCCGATTAAACCTCGGACTTCCCTCAAATTCTTGGGAGGCGGCATATCCCTGATAGCCTTAGCTTTGTCGAGATCTATCTCTATCCCTCTTTTGCTCACAATGAACCCCAGCAATTTACCCGACGACACACCAAACACACACTTCTTCGGGTTCATTTTCAATTGGAACTCCCTTGACCTCTGCAAGACCTTAGCCAAAACTTCTGGATGTTCCATCATGGTCCTTGATTTCAC
Organism: Amorphophallus konjac; assembly: GCA_022559845.1. Taxonomy (NCBI): domain Eukaryota; kingdom Viridiplantae; phylum Streptophyta; class Magnoliopsida; order Alismatales; family Araceae; genus Amorphophallus; species Amorphophallus konjac. The sequence continues at coordinate 212,446,525 of CM040127.1, forward strand.
CAATAAGTCATCCACATAAACTTCCAGATATATGTGCATCATGTCATGAAATATGGCCATCATAGCTCTTTGGTAAGTAGCTCCAGCATTCTTTAACCCAAACGGCATGACCACGTAACAATATGTTCCCCAAGGGGTAGTGAATAACGTCTTTTTCTGATCTTCTTCTGCCAAACGAATTTGATTGTATCCTGAAAATCCATCCATGAATGAGAGGGTTTCATATCCTGCCGTGTTATCGATCAACACATCAATGTGAGGTAAGGGAAAATCGTCCTTTGGACACGCGCGGTTAAGGTCCCGGAAGTCGATACAAATCTTGACTTTCTCATCTTTTTTCATGACCGGGACAATGTTCGCCACCCATTGAGGATAAAGGACGACTCTAATGAACCTTGCTTTGTGGAGCTTATCGACCTCTTCTTTCATTTTCAAAGCCATCTGAGGGTGGAAACGCCTTAACCTTTGTTTTACCGAGACGGACCCTGGTTTTAGGGTTAAACGGTGTTTGACCAAGGTTGAATCTAGACCCGGCATATCCTCGTAGCTCCATGCAAACGTGTCCTTATATTTATTGAGAACTTCAATTAATGTCTTTTCTTCAGAGGGTGGTAGGTTGTCACTTATGAGGATGATCCTAGGGTCTTCCTCAGTTCCCAAGTTGACTTCTTTGGTGGATTCTTCTACGGCGGTTGACGGCTCGTCGAATCTCCTCATTCCACTTGCGTATGCGCCCGCCGCATCCTCATATTCTTCACCCTCATCTTCAGTGGGGCATTCTTCATCCGTGATCTCGTAGACTCCATACCCTTCATCAAATGCACAGTCGCCCTCATATTCTATTTCCGGTAGCTGGATGGGATTTTCTAACAACTGGTGGATGGGAAGAAGGGCCTGACACCTGGCGGCCAAATCCAGAAGGAATCGACGAGGGATCTGCCTACCCTTGGATTTCTTCCTAGGTACTACCCTTGGTCTATCATTCCTAGATTGACTGACAATATTTACAGAAGAAGAGGAAGACGAAGAGGATGGTGTAGAATGTACAGGAGAAGACCCCTCAGAGGAGGGGTAGAAAAGGTCGCTCATCGGACCTTGTACGGGTGGTCCGCAAGGCGGTACGTACCCGTGGGAGATGTAGGAGGTTTCCTCAACGAAGATGTGTTGTTGGGGAGTTTAAAAATTGATGTTTTTTTTTCGTTTTCATTTTTAATGACAAAGCAGTGAAAAGAGATTGGAGGAGAGAGAAAAGTGGTTATGGCTAGAGGATTGTGAGGCTCATAGAGCATATCATGGTTGAAGACCTGGCGCGGGTTGAAAAGCCCGCGTAGGTATGTAAGCAGAGAAGGGGATCTGGGAAGATCATCAGATAATTGTCTGGCCTAGGAAGAAGATATCAGCAAAGGCTGAGACGAGTGGATGGAGAAGATGGGGGCTAATGAGCCGTCGACGGTAATGCTGAGGACGGATGAAGATCCGTCGATGACAGGGTCCTTCTGGCGAGGACGAGGATAGTTTGGAACCTTGGCAAGAGTGGTAATATTCTCTGGTATTTCGGAGATCAATGGTGGTCCTTCAAGCTGCGGAGACGAGAACATCCTTTCCAGTGCAACGAAAATGTCCCGTATGTCGAACCATTTGTTCCACTCGCATTCCGGATCTTTGATCTTGCCTCTTTTGGTGATCCTTGGACATTTTTCAGCCAAATATACAGCATGTGATCTCCCATATGCTTCTCGTGGGTAATCTCCCATCTGAACAACGGGCCCTCTGTTGAAGTGGTTTGATAGAGTCCATGTGAGGGGCTTCCAATCCGCCTTGAACGGTCCTTTGAAGCCTAGGCCAAACCTGCGGTTCGGCCTAATTTTCTTTGCCGGTTTCAGCCTACCATGTAACTGTGCGCCCAGACCTTTACCCTGTTGGTAGCCGATGTTCCTCATAATCTCCCACCCTTTGGAGTGAAAAGGGAGATATGATGTTGTGGTTGTCCTGACCGGCTCCTTTGGTTCTAGTGGAACGTGAGATGAATCACGTACGTCCAGTAGTGACAATATGGGTCGATGAGACGGCCAAACAGAGGGCAGAGAGGTGTTGATAGCATCCACTGTGTGAAGGACAGGTGTACTGACCACTTTAATAATTCTCCCATTGTAAGGAAACTTCTGGCACTGATGGTTGGTGGAAGGCACAGCGTCCATGGCTTCGATGTAAGGGCGACCCAGTATAGCCTTGAATGTGGGGTCCATGTCGAGGACATGGAATTCTGTGGGAATTGACATGGGGCCTAGTTCTGCCTTCAGAATAATCATCCCATGCAGTGGCCTTTTGCTATTGTCATAAGCCGTGACCGTAATCGAGGAAGGTCTTATTTGTTCCTCGTCGACCCCACACAACTGAAGAGTGCTCATGGAGATCACATTTATGGACGCACCCGTGTCCACAAGACACGGGTTTATGGATACCCCATTAATTTTTATTGAAATGCACAGTGCATATTTTCGAGCCTCCTTGGGAACGAGCTCGTAGTTGTGGAACATGATGGCCGGTTGTGTGTCTGTTGGGGTCAGGACGGTCGAAATCTTCTCCACGGGGAGGTCTTCATTAACTATGACTTGTTGAAGATATTCCATCAAGGCTGCCTGGTGGGATGTGGATCTTTGAAGTAGCTCCAGGATGGAGATCCGAGCAGGCGTCTTGTCCAAGTGTTTCAATAGATCATACTGTGTTCCAGGGATAGCTCTTTCTGGTTTTTCTCCATCATCCTTCTCTGGCTGAGATTGCTCAGGATTCTGACTGTTGTGGGGGAAAACCCTGTGAAAAATCCTTCCACTTCGGAGCACCATTGCCTGCGACTTTTGTACCTCTGTGGGGGTAGCAGTGGGTTTTAACAGAGGTTTGAGGGGTAGTGGTGGAGGAATGGTCGATGAAGCAGGGGTGATGACGGGCGCAGGGATTCTGATGAGGGGTTTGTTAGGTGGAGGCATGGTGGAGGTAGAGGGGATATCGCGCGGATTATGAAGGATAAGGGGTCTAGAAGGAGGAGGTGGAGACGAAGTAGAAGTGGGTAGGGCTTGAAGCGAGCAATGTTTTTGAGGTAGGTGATGGTTAATGAGTGGTTTTGAAGGCATTAGTGGTGATACGGTGGAGAAAGACGGGGTTATGTATGGTTGACGGATGATAAGGGGTTTAGAAGGTGTAGGGGTAAATGTGGTAGAGGTGGATGGTAAAGTGGGGGAGTGGGAGAAGATGAGAGGGTGTGAAGGCGTAGTGGAGAGTGTCGGTTGATAGGGGATCGGGGTTCGGATGAAAGGGCGTAATGGTAGTGGAAATGGTGAAGGTGATACTGACGCGGGTTGATGAGAGAGAGGTGCTACCCGGGCAAGGCAAGGGTGTTGCGTGATGATAGGATGGGTGGTAGAAAGAATGGAGGTACTTTCCGGGTGCCACACCTACTCTCTCCCGACTTCCGAGAAGGAGGAGATGGGGTTAACCTGATGATTGGGTTGTTGGTGCTCCGGTAATGGATTCTGGATTATGCCCATGTCGGGCTGTTGTTGTGGGGCCTGCTGAGGCTGTTATTGTTGTTGTGGTTGCTGTTGCTGCTGCTGTTGTAACTGCTGCTGTGGCCTATGAGGAGGTCTCCTAGCCTTGAGAGCCACGACGTATCGTCTCATTTCATCCCAATCTATTTGATGTTCATCATTCATATCGTGGATGTAATCTTTGAAATGGAAGCAGTAATCTACTGTGTGTCCTGGCTGCCTGTGGTAGACGCAGTATTTGGAGGTATCAACATTCGGGGGCCACACGGGCCTTTCTCTGGGTAGGGCGAGTTGGTTTGATGCCATGAGGGCATTAAAAATGTCTGCTAAGGTTTCTGGCAATGGTGGATAGTAGGCTCTCTTGGGACCGACCGGCCTCCTTTGTTGCTGTTGGGGACCATAGTTCCCCGGGGGTGGAACTTGGTTGTACTGAAGCGGTGGTTGTTGTTGCTGAGGTTGTGGTTGTTGTTGCTGGGGTTGACGTAATGGAGGCATATTATCCTGGGGTGGATTATTTTGGGGTGGAGGACAAAGAGGGAAAGGACCTGGTTGGAGGGGAAGTCGGGGCATTTGTGGAGGCCTTGGGTTGACTGCATAGTTGGCATTGTTGACCGCACCCACTTGCTCATTTGTCACGACCCCTTCTGTGACTCCGCCCGGGACACCAGCACCTGTCTTTCTGACCACTTTGGGCTTTGGTGACTCAAACATGTTCATAATGGGGGAGTCTTTTAACTGGGTTTGGATGTACCGGGCCCTTTCATAGAGTTCCTCCATTGTAGTAAGTTTATTCATGGCCAGGACGTGTCTGAACTGTGGGGTTGCATTAGACACAATCATCTTCACTTGTTCGGGCTCGGAGAGGGTATCCCTTATTCTTTCCGCCAGAGACCTCCATCTATCAGCATAGCGGACAAAATCCTCGTCGGGTTTCATCTTTTCGGCCACTAGGTCGGTAATGGAGAGTGAGGGACCGACCCTATCCCTATATTTCTGCAAGAACCTTCTCTGAACTACTTCAAAATTCTCGGCCTCGCAGGGCTCCAAAGAATAGAACCACTCTAGTGCGGGACCATCCAATGATCTCCGAAAGAGGTATGCCAGGGACCTCTGATCGTTTTGCCAATAGGAGGACTCATACATGAAGTCCTTGAGGTGAATGAAGGGGTTGCCGGTACCATTGTATTTGCGGTACGTGGGCATTTCAGAGGGAGGAAGATGAATGACGGGAAGGATTGGCAAAGCAACCTCCGGGGTGGCTTTCACGTCCACCATTCTTCTCAGATTTTGAAACTGCTCGTCCATGCGATTGAACCTATTGAGAAGCGATTGGGCGAGCTCCTCTGGAGGTGAAGGTGGTACTTGCCACTGGGAGAGAAACTGTCTCCCAGAGACTTGAGGGGGGAACCCCGAATGAGAGGGAGCTGTCGGACCGCCGACAGTTGGCCCTGGCTGAAGCGGTATGTGGGGAACAACGGGAGTTTGAGATTGTGACGGGAACTAGAATGAGGGTGGTTGTTGGCTCGCTTGTCCTTGAAGCGAGGGAGACTGGATGGCTTGCGCCAATGAAGGAGATGGAATGGCCTGCACGGACTCTTGGAGAGGTGCGATGGCCGGAGTTGATTCCTGGGGCGTGGGGGAAACAGATTTCCCCTTCAGAATGGCCTGGAAGGCCCGGAGCTGTTCAGAGGTAAGCTCCGTGTTGGCGAGGATGCCCAGTAAGGAAGAGATATCCTGTGGTGGGGATGTGTCCCCGGCAATAACCTGCACCTCATGCGAGGGCTCATGAGAGGGACCCGAGTCCATAGCATAAACTCGCGGGTCGGCTGACAAACCACGACTAGGGTGGTTCTCCTCAAAAGACTCGTGAGCCATGCTCACAGTTTTCCCAGAACGTAAAAACATACACTAGCAAGCAGGTAGCAGAGATTATCAAATAAGTGGATGCCTTTACGCCTTTTTTTTGTTTTGATTTTGATGATTTTTTTTTGTGCTTTTAGCGAGATCCGAAGTTCACACAAAATAGGGACCCTAGTTTATTTTTGTTTCACCGCCGTGTCAGCTAGGGTCTCTCGTCTCACCACGAATGGGATGACTAACTCCGGGGAACTTCAATGGTACAACCAGCCCAGTGAACGAAGAGGAGATTCTTCGATGTCCGGGACTTACGGAGGTCCCAGTGGAGGAGATTCTAGTCCGTTGAGAGGAATTCTCAAACGGAGAGTCCTTCCTTCACCAGGAAAGGGTGATCCTTAAAAAAAATGAAAAAAAGATATAAAAGAGGGATGGATGTATGTAATGAAATGCTGACAGAGATATAGAGTAAGAAAACAACAGAAATAACAAACATATAACAAACACCCAACCAATCACAACTGACAGTGCTGCCGTGAGCACAACGGGGGCGCGCGAGGGCGCCAAGGTGGAGAGGCACGGATGGTGCCGAACTTGCAAGGGTAGCCAAAAGGAAGCAGTAGACGTCCCACCGTGATCGCTAATCTGTGAGCGACGTCACGCGATTCGGGGAGCGGAGAAGACGCGGAGCGCGCGGGCTCCTCTTTTGTTTGCTGCAACACAGAAATAAGAGAAAAGAGAAGGGGCCACCACGGGAGATTGCTCCGGCGGGGCGAGCGGGACAAATGTAATATAGCAAGATGGGGTTAAACGGCCATAGCGGGAAGTGACTCGCCGCGGCCTCGGGGGGACGGGAATGGTGCAGAAATTAAATAGCAAGAATTGAAACGGCCATTGGGGAAGTGACTCGCCGCGGCCTCGAGAATATGAACAGATAAGAATATAACATATAAGAACGGGAATTTAAACGGCCATTGGGGAAGTGACTCGCCGCGGCCGCGAGAATATGAGCAGAATATAACAGAATATAAAGAGAACATAAGAACGAAAATTTAAACGGCCATTGGGGAAGTGACTCGCCGCGGCCTCGAGAATATGAATAGATAAGAATATAACATATAAGAACGGGAAGTTAAACGGCCATTGGGGAAGTGACTCGCCGCGGCCTCGAGAATATGAGCAGAATATAAAGAGAATATAAGAACGGAAATTTAAACGGCCATTGGGGAAGTGACTCGCCGCGGCCTCGAGAACAAGATGTGATCGCCAGGGGCCAAAAGATCCCAAAATAAAGAAAGTGATCGCGCCTACCTCAAGAGCGGGAGATGGCGGGTTGCTTCTTCCTCCCCCTTCGGCCGGCCGACGGAGAGGGCTTTCCTTGGTTACCCTTGTAAAATAGTAGACAATAAACGAACGGAATTAGAAAATGGCAGTGTAGTAACAATTCCTTGCAATAAAAGTAACGAGATCGTGACCTGACATACACCTGGTTGGTGTGGTTTTAAACCCCTCTCGGACTCGAGTAGGAGGAAAATGCGATGATGAATGCAAGAAGTATGCAAGAGACGACGCCCTTATGTAGGGAGATAGAGGATGCAGTATGATGAATGTAAAGAACTATGGAGAAAAAGGGGAAGAAAAGGCTTATTGGATGAGCCGAGGGTGAGATCCGGCGGAGCTCCGGTAGCGTGGGGATGACGTGGAAGCGCAGAGATATGAATTCAGTGCATTTGGAACTATTTTTGTGATTTTTGCAATATGAATGAACAAATTATTATATGCACAAGTAATCTAAGAAAACTGAGATATATGCAATGTAAAGCAGAATGCAGAATATGAACTATATGCAAAAGATAAAACTATATGGTATGCACAAGTGTGTTGTGCTTAAGAAAGCACGTTATTTTCTCCAATTGTCAAGAACCAAAAACCAACTAACAATGGGTTATTTAACCTATTATGGACAAGTATGATCTATAGATGCATGTAAATGAAGTAAGCATGATATGATCAATTTAGGTCAAGCATTCAAGCACTCAAGCAAGCATAATTAGTATAGACTCATGCAAGTCCCTTCGAGACGGATTAAGGATAATGCAATCGATCATAGAGCATGATGAACATGTACAATATTAAGAGAGTCGTGCTTACACAATAAGGTACTGCATAAACTATGAAATATGACAGATTCATAAAGAACATTCTTACAATCAAACCCATGTGCAATGTGAAGATTGAGCAATGAATTCCAAGACAATATGGATAATCATATTTTCTAGAAAACACTAAAAGGAACTTATCATCCATACACTTTCATACACAATGCTCGACTATTGGTAGCTACGTATGACCCCATTTTTTATAACTAAAATGGTGTGACTAACCTTTTGACGTGAGTCATGCCCTTTGTTTCAGGGGTAATTCTCAGTTACTCAGTTTCGTCACTTTTTATGATGTGTAAAAGACACTTTTCGACGCGAGTTGTATCCTTTGTCTCAGGGACACTTCCTGGCTACTCGGTGGCTAATCACACTTATCTTAAGGTGGATTAGTTTCTCCTTTTGGCGCGAGTTTCCTCCTTTATTTCAGGGGGGATTCTCGGCTACTTGGATCCACGTTCCACTTATACAATTTTTTAGAGGGGTGAACAGCTTTTTCCTCACGAGATATGTGACTTCCATGTAGAGAATCAATAGTTCAGAAAAGTGTTGAATAGAAAACTGTAATCCTTATCTAGTTGAATCATTTATCTCAAAAAGGTGCAATAGTGTGTGTGGGTGGTTGTAGTGAATGTAAGACATGAATTAGTCAATTCAAAATTATGTCTCCCCCTAAATGTATGCACGGTTATAAAAGTCTCTCCCTTAATATATGCCATATACAGACATGTCCAAACCAATGCATTTTCAAATAGCAAGGAATGAGTCATAGAAGGAGTCAAAAAATTGGGTGTATCATATATACAATCAAGCATTCATTGAATTGAATTTTTCAAGCAAGTAGATTATCGGTACTCGGCGGAGAACTTAGGTCCGAAGACCACCATCACGCATATTGAAAGCCTCCGGCTAGACGTAGTCTAACTTTCCACTAACACCATTTCATATACCGAGTAATCAAGACATTCAAGCACACAAGTATGAAGAATATGCAAATGATATGCATGAGTATGCATGATATGAGCATGTGGATGCGTATGTGAAATATGTGTGCACATGCAAACTTATATTTACAAATGTGTAAAGATGTATATGATATGTGCAGTGTAAAATATCCAAACCCAATTTTTATTTGCAAAAGCAAAGAATGTGAGTATGAAAAGCAAACTGAATATTTGTAGTATCAAGCATTCAAAACTAAGGTTATTCACAAGATTGCAAAGAAGTGCATTCGGGCCTTTTAACAAGGGGACCCAAAGTTTCATTTTCAGATTTTAAAACTTTGTATCTATCAGCAAGCTCATCATACGCCTCCATTAGTTCACTAAAACTTAATTCATCATCTTCATCAGAGTCAGAATTAGAGTTAGAGTTTACTTTTGAAGTCTCTTCACTTTTTCGCTCAATTTCTTCATTTGCCGCCAGGCAATTACAAATATTGCAACTATCTTTTTGGGCTTCGCGTAGCCCATCCCAAATCTCTTTGGCTGACCTACAAGAAGAAACAAAAGGAAGTACGTCAGCGCTCACTGCAGCTCTAAGAACATTCAAAACAAAAATATTATCAGTGTTCATTCTTTTATGCTCATTGGTCCATCTTGATTCATTTTTGGGTAAGACATGTGGACCTTGAGTGATTAAATCCATAAGACTCAGATCAGTCTTTACAAACCAAGCACACAATTTTTTAAGCCATGAATCAAAATCAAAACCATCAAATATAGGAACAGAGTTCAAACTAGCCATCATGAATCGACCGTTTCTCCTAGACCGTGAGGTCCGTAGAATAAAAATCAGAGACTAGCTCTGATACCAATTGTTGTCCCCGGTAGATGGCAATCAAGAGGGGAGGGGTGAATTGATTGGCAATAAAAATTTAACAACCAACTTTTCCAGAAGATGAAATGGAAGGATAATGATTGAAGCACACTCTTCTCACCCGATGATGAAAACACACGAACAGCGGAGATGTAATGAGATCTGAATGGATGAGATATGAATGACACTCAACTCAACTAGAAGCCCACTCGTGTAATAACGTAGAAGCAAACCATGATGAACAATAGAATTTAAGGTGGTTCAGGTTCACCACAGTGACCCCTACGTCCACCCCTCACAATGTGAGGAAAGCTTCCACTAAAGAGTGAAAACCCACACACACACACACACGCTGTGAAACACACAGCCACACACACGCATGCTCTGCGACCAGCAAACGCACACACACACACACAGAGTATTTCGTTCAAGATAGAAGTTCAATTACATAATGATTCTTCAGACTAGAAATAGAATGAACAGGATAAATGGAATAAGGATCTTGAAATCGCCAGAAATCCCCCTTTCAAATGATGGTGTAGCTGTGGTTCTTCATAGCTTGGTTGATACGGTAGGATGAGGACAGATCTTCATAAAGAATCCCAGATATTGATGTGCAGCTCGAGATCCTAGTTGCCCGGCTTCAAATAAGGAAGGAGAGCTTCGGTTCTTGCTCAGGATGCATCTGATCAGCACGGGGATCGACCCATTTTCGAAGAGGAAGGCATCTATCTGCGCATGGAAGGGCTCCCGCGAGCTTTCTTCTTCCTACAAGACAAAAACACCATTAGGTCGAATGTTCTCTTTTTTTTTTTTTTTACCTCATCCATTAAAACCCCTTTTTCTTCTTCAAGTTCCATTTTATCCTTTTCCAAGGCTTGGACTTTTGCATTCACTTCTTCAATGGCATTCATGGATTTTTCATCATTATGTTGTTCTTCTTTTAAACATGTTAGTTCTTCTTCAAACAAAATGACTTTGGAAATGAGCATTTCATTGTCGTAAGATAGTGTTTCAAGCTTGGATGATAATTCAGCACATTTCAGACATGGAGATTCATTCGACATGCTTTGGTCAATCTTTTTCTTTAACATTCTATTTTCAGACTTTAACTTTTTGCATTTGTCATACAAGGCTTCATAAGCAATTTCCCATTTCTCACATGAGAGATCATCAGTTTCAGAATGTACCTCATTGGAGTCTTCATCATCCGCCATTAGACACAATGTTTGGACAAGCTCGTCCAATTCATCTTCCGATTTGTCTTCGGTGTCATCCTCATCGCTCCACGTTGCCACCATTGCCTTAGGCTTCTTGAACTTCCCTTTCTTGAGCTTTTTCTGAAGTTCGGGACACTCTCCACGCATGTGCCCTGATTTTTTACATTCATAGCAGATAATCTCTTCTTTCTTGCTGCTTTCTCCCTTCCTTGGAATCATTTTCCTTGGCCCTCTTCTGAATGGAGCTCCTGCTCTTCTGGACCTTCTAATGAATTTTCTGGCCCTTTGTGTTATCATGGCCACCAGCTCTTCATCCTCACTGTTTGAACCAGATCCATCTTCACTGTCATCCGATCTTTGGAGATTGGTCTTCAAGGCCATGCTTGAGATCGGCTTCTTTTTCTTGACATCTTCCTCATTCCTTTTTATGTTCAGCTCATAGGTCATTAATGACCCAATTAGCTCATCAAGGGTCAGAGTGGTAAGGTTCTTTGAATCTTCAATGACCGTGGCCTTAGTATGCCACTGTGATGAGAGGGACCTTAATACCTTCCTCACAAGATCTTGGTTGGAGTATTCCTTCCCAAGTACCTTCAGCCCATTGGTGATCTCCAACAATCTAGCAAACATTTCTGAAATGTTTTCATCCGGCTTCATCATGAATAATTCGTAGTCCCGGACGAGCAAATTTGCTTTAGTCTCCTTCACTTCTGATGTTCCTTCATACATTAAACGAACTTTGTTCCACATCTCCTGCGCGGAAGCACACATCGAAATTCGTGAGTACTCGTTTGGATGAATTGCACATTGAATTATATTCATGGCTTTGAAATTAGCTATGCACTTCTTGATATGATCTTCTCCCCACTCTTCCTCTTTGGGAGGCAATTTATATGGACCATTACTGATAACATGCCAAATTTCAAATTCCTGAGCCCTCAGGAATACATACATCCGATTCTTCCAATATGAATAATTTGACCCATCGAAGAACGGAGGTCTATGTATAGAGTGCCCTTCGGGCATCTACCCCTTGTTTGCCATTTACTGGATCTTACTCTAAGATCGTGAGATCAGTAAAAATCAGAGACCGTGCTCTGATACCAATTGTTGGCCCAGATAGAGATGGCGGACAAGAAGGGGGGGTTGAATTGTCCCCTTTACCGAGAAGGCGGATTTTAAAAAAAACTTTCCTTGACAACCACAGCGGAATTAAAATTGCAACGTTGATTTCTTAAGCAGGAGTGAGATTAAAGAGTTCTCTCACGCTTTCTGATCTCACTCGAATTGACAATGTAACAATTTAGACAGTTCAAGTTTAACAAAGATTAAACAGTGATTAACAAGGAAGTTAAGCTCAAATACAAATAACGGAGGTAGCAATATGTGATAGCGTAGTGAGATAAAAACCTATGTATTGAACCTGTGAAGGGAGATAGAAGAAATGGCAAACACACAGGTAAACCACAAGACACAGATTTTTAAGGTGGTTCGGGATCACGACGGGCTCCCTACGTCCACCCCTCACCCAACCGGGTGAGGCTTCACTACCACGCTGCGCGACGGCAGCAACACGGGGACGAACCCCAACACACATGCTGCTTCCGCAGTAATAACCACACACGGGTAGGGGAAACACACCCCGGACAGTAAACCACACGGAGACGCAGCTCCGTACACACACACAAAGATATATTCTGAGTTTAACAAACAAAGAAGATATACAATAAATGCCCGTTGCAAAATATATATATCATGAAAACCATTTTAAGGGAATGGGAAATGATATGGAATGTTTTCCCTTTTGTTCTCCAGTAGCTTAAGAGGATCTTTTGTTGAAGCTCGGATTGGAGAAATGCTTATCCGCAGCTGGTTGGTGTAGTAGGTCGTCCTCCTTGAGGATCTTGCATATATTTCATCAAATTCAAACTCCAACCGTGTCTGCAACCACCAAGAACAAATAGAAGAAATAAAGCACTATACTCCAAGGCATATCTTGGTAGAAGGGGGCATGACAAAAGAATAAAAACAAATGTATCTATATATGAAACTCATTCCACCCAACTCCTTTAATGTCCCTCAACTCTTTTTCATTCTCCTTCTTCACTATAAAAGCAGATGGAACAATAACCCCAAATCTCAAACAAGAATGTAGAAGGGAATGATTTATATATCCCCTTAACCTTCACACAAATAGGAGACAAGATAGAAGAGTGCTTCACAATGATAAAACAGGAGAGAAAGACTTAGCCCCTTTGATGGATGCGCCCAAGCCGGCAGCCGGTGAGAGGAGTAGCAACCCCTTCCTCTAGCATCAAGCTTGGGATCACGAGATGCGGTCGATGGAGGATATATCTTCCTTCTCCACCGATGCAAACCCTTTCTCTTTATCCTCCAGTAGAGGGCGGTGCCCTCTTTCACGTTTTTCCTCTTCCCCTTTCTTCTTCCCTGCAGCAAATAGAGAATGTTAGCACATTGGGTGTCTTTTTCGATCCAAAATCGCAAGCTACATATAGGGCAGATAAGAGTTGAACAAATGACCACAATACCCTTGCAAAACCCTAGCAAAACCACCCTAATATGTTCATTACTAACCCAAGGGCAAGTGTGTAAATTTTCAGCCCATTTGGATGTGATTTGGTCGGGTTACGGTGACTTACGGAAATCACGCGCGGTGCTGCGAACAGGGGGGGTCGACCCACTTTGGAGGGGGGTCGACCCACCTGCCAGACAGAATGCTGTCTGGTAGGTTTTGTCACAGGGGGGTCGACCCACTTCTGAAGGGGGGTCGACCCACTTTCAGCCAGAGGCTGAAAGTGCCCTGTTCTGCCCAGGGGACGACCCATCCAGTGTGGGGGGTCGACCCAACTATCTCCAAACATCAAGATGTGATTCCAAGAGGTCATCTAAAGTTATAAACATGCAAGCCAATGAATTCAACCATTCAACATGAAATTAAATGATTAAAAGCAAGTTAAATAACCTAGTTTGCATGTAACTAACACATCTTGATGAATTCACAAGAGAACTCATTCTAAAGCCGAATAACATCAATTTTTGTCCAACCAACAATCATTCCTCCCCATTCAACATGTAAAACAAATGAATATGCATTGAAAACAAGATGTTAGCATTTGTAGATATCATCCAACAAATGTAAGCATTAACCACGTTATTTTCACAATGAGAGCTAGTTTTCATTATTTTCACAATGAGAGCTAGTTTTCAACTAGCGAAATGCAAATTCAACATGTGAAGTATGATATATGAAATAAGCCCAAACTTTCCATAAGAAAATACATCCAGAAATGATTCTTACCTTTGTAACAAAGGTTTGTGGGCAGATTTACATCTGCACCATCAACCAATTCATTTTCAAGAGAGTTAAGCCAAGATAGTTGAAGGACCCTTATTCAACCCGGTTGAAGGCATGACTAAGCCAATAGAATAGCATGAGCTGAAGATGTGAAATCCATCAAGACCATTTGCAATCAGGTACTTCAACTCACCATTCAAACAAGATTTTGGTTAATGAACATTGAAACCCAAATGAGCCAGATCAAACAATGAGAGTTGAGAAAGGGCATGCATGAGACACATGCAAACCCAACTACTCTAAGCAAGCAATGAGCATATAACCCGAGGTTCTATTCAAACCAAACCATCACTCTTACCATGTCTTGAAGAGATTGAGAATAAAACCTTACCTGTATATCTGAAACTCAAATTAATGATTAATTCAAACCAATCCAAATTCAGTCCAGAAATACATAGTTCATTTCAAGAATTGAATCAATAGTCCCATAGTTAAATAGAATGATGTGTATACATGAAACCCAATTTAACAAGGGACAATTGAACATTTTGTAACTCATTCAACTCAATCAAACAACTCATGGATACATAGTTCATTCCATAAATTCACATACAGCCTTTAATCAGATGCATAGCACCCAAGTTCAATCCAATGAAGACTGAACTCACTTTTGTCACACAGGTATGCAATACCATCCTAAAATACTTGATCAATTAACATGAAATTCTTGATATCAAAATGCAACTTGAGAGTGAGTTGAACAACCCACTCAACCATGCAACATGAATAATCCCTATATCAATTTTTCATTATCAAGAATCCAGATGGTGTGAACAACATGAAGAACATTTCATGGAAAACTTGAAGGCTCCAAGTCTAATGTACAACACACGAGTCAACATGAATTATAGGTGAAGTTCAAACCACACTAAGGATATTTCCTTGAAGACCATTGTATTTGAACCACCTGCAAAACAAGAATACATCGTGTTAGCTTAACAAATGTTATGAAGTATAAAGCACACAATATAGAGGAATCATCAAAACCATTGTCAAAGACAACGAGGGGGCACACAGAACCCAACACGGTGGATGAAGACGACCTTCCTCTCGCGAGCGTGGGCACCCGAGAAGCCGGCAGAACCTCCACCTACAAAAGACCCCACGGGTTAGAAATGACTCCGTAGCCTCTGGGCTCCGGCGGCCTATCGGATCTCTTAGAAGCTCCCTCAGAACTGAGGGGGGGGGCCTCTATTTATAGGGCTCCAGAGGGTGGAGGCGTCCAGGACCCTGGACACCTCCATCAGGGCCGAACTAATATTTTATTCTATTTTTATTTATTTTTTTGGAATATTTTTGTGGAGGCGTCCAGGGCCCCGAACGCCTCCAACAGGTCCACCGAACCCCACCGACGGCCGCACGCGGTTTGGCACAACGCGTGATTTTTGTGAGCGGCGCCTCGTGATTCAGAAATGGGCGCGTCTAGCTGGCTGGACGTCTCCATAATTTGAATTTTTTCATATACGACAAACCGTCGTTCGGTGGGCGGCGCCCGTGAGGGAGTTGATGGAGGCGTCCAGGGGCCTGGACGCCTCCATAAATATATTGTTTTTATTTTTGTGTTTTATTTTTATGCCAAAGCTGGCATTTTAATTTTTTATACTTGTTTTTATGGAGGCGTCCAGGGGCCTGGATGCCTCCATTAATATATTATTTTTTATTTGATTTTGGGCTGCAAAAAATAAATTAAAAGAATGGGGGCATCCAGGGGCCTGGACGCCCCCATAAAGACCCACCCGGGTCATCAGTTCAGGCGTTGGCGGCCGCCCGACAGACACCCTTTCTGGTTTCGGAACCTCTGATGCGTCCGACTAGTGTTGATGCCGTCCGAATGCCGTGACGAGACGATTCTGGATGCCGAAAAAGGTAGAAGAAGACCCAAGAAAAGGAAGCACTTAAGAGATTCGAAATGCGTAAGCCGTCGCGGGGCGTCGTATAGTAATATGAGACTTTCTCAGGAGACGTCAGGAATGGCGTGTCTACAGCCGTCCCATCTTCTTCTTCTGAGCCAGACATTGGCTTATGGGCTTCCATAGACAAGGAGGTGACCTTTGAGGTGGCACCGGTAGCTTCCCTCGGCTTTACTTCGTCAGAGGACTTTGTCTGGCAGCATTTAGAGATATTGCGTCAAGTCGTAGAATCTCAGCCGACATTATCTTACCTCCAGCTGAAGGAAGTGGCTGAACGACTGACGGTTGGGCTGCAGGCACTAGGCTGCCCCTTGGATATCTGGACCCAGCGGGTGCTATTCTTGCTGAAATTTGTAAACCGCCGGGACTTTCTTGGGAGGATAATGAATGACCGGCTGGCGACCCTCATATTGCAGAAAGCTGACTGTCAGACGAAGTTGGAGTCTCTGGCTTCTGATCTCCATAGGAACAAGGCCCATGTTGAAGCCTCAGCTGCTCGTGCACGATTCCCATGTAGCCGATGGGAAGAACTCTGGGCCGAATTGGATGCTGTTGAAGCCAGATACCACTACTGGAGGCTGCAGAAGTTCTGGGCATCGAGGAGACCACCTTGCTAGAGGGTCGAGTCGCATCCCTAGAGACTGAGATGACTCGCGTTCAGGAAGAAGAAATGCAACTCCGTGAACTAGGAGCGGCTCCACATGTTGGGCTCATTGACTTTGAAGATATCTTCAGGTGGTCTTAGTTGATCTACCCTTTGTAATCTGTCCCCCTCGAAGGGCCCCTATTGTACTTTCTCCCCTTTTGTAATGAAATACAAGTTTCCCTTGATGCTTCAAGATGTCCTCTTTCAATTGTTTTTTGATAATTTTGGCGACCTGTATGGAAGTATACCTGTATCCGTACCGCAGGAGAGCATCCACCCTTTCAAGGAAAGGATGGGGGCCTCGCTCCATCGCGTGCCGGGGTCCCAGAGGTTGCCAAATGGGTACAAATGTAAGTCTCACTGGCAAGAAATGCTGAAAATACGACTGCCAGCTGATGAGAGGTCCATTCGGGATAGTCTTTATTACCGGTGGGACAACTGATGGGAGTGTCACCAAGAGGTATAGCATATGTTTTATAGTAACCACATTACTGACCCAAGCGCCCTTTCGGGTTTTCGCCGGGGCCAGCCCCCTCTTGCTTTTGCCCACGTGCCCTTTCGGATTTTCACGTGGCGGGGTACCTGATTTTGCCTGCGGTGCCCTTTCGGTTTTTCGCCACAGCTGGGTTTATAGCCATTTTTGCCCTTGCCCCAGTGTAGGAACAAGGCCGGCGAGGCACCTCTATTTTAAGCCTCATTTTATTTATATTCATCATTTTTTTATTTTATATTTATATATATATATATATATATATATATATATATGATGGTGACAAGGGCCGTGAGGAAGTTGACCGATCTTGTCGATGGTGACAAGGGTCGCAAGGAGGCTGACCGATTTTGCCGATGGTGACAACGGTCAGGAGGAAGTCGACCGATCTTGCCGATGATGACAAGGGTCACAAGGAGGCTGACCGATCTTGCGGATGGTGACAAGGGCCAGAAGTAGGTCGACCGATCTTGCTGATGATGACAAGGGTCATAAGGAGGCTGACCGATCTTGCCGATGGTGACAAGTCGACCGATCTTGCCGATGATGACAAGGGTCGCAAGGAGGCTGACTGATCTTGCCGATGGTGACAAGGGTCAGGAAGAAATTGATCGATCTTGCCGATGATGAAAAGGGTCACAAGGAGGCTGACCGATCTTGTCGATGGTGACAAGGGTCAGAAAAGGAGGCTGACCGATCTTGCCGATGGTGACAAGGGTCAGGAAGAAGTCAATCGATCTTGCCGATGATGACAAGGGTCAAAAGGAGGCTGACCGATCTTGCCGATGGTGACAAGGGCCAGAAGTAGGTCGACCGATCTTGTCGATGATGACAAGGGTCGCAAGGAGGCTGACCGATCTTGCCGATGATGACAAGGGTCAAAAGTAGGTCGATCGATCTTGTCGATGATGACAAGGGTCAGAAGTAGGTCGACCGATCTTACCGATGATGACAAGGGTCGCAAGGAGGCTGACCGATCTTACCGATGGTGACAAGGGTCAGGAAGAAGTCGACCGATCTTGCCGATGATTACAAGGGTCACAAGGAGGCTGACCGATCTTGTCGATAGTGACAAGGGTCAAAAAAGGAGGCTGGCCGATCTTGTCGATGGTGACAAGGGTCAGGAAGAAGTCGACCGATCTTGCCGATGGTGACAAGGGTCACAAGGAGGCTGACCGATCTTGCCGATGATGACAAGGGTCAGAAGTAGGCGACCGATCTTGTCGATGGTGACAAGGGTCGCAAGGAGGCTGACCGATCTTGCCGATGGTGACAAGGGTCAGAAGTAAGTTGACCGATCTTACCGATGATGACAAGGGTAAGAAGTAGGCGATCGATCTTGCCGATGGAGACAAGGGTCGCAAGGAGGCTGACCGTGATGGAATGTTGCAATGGTGCGTGTAGGATTCAGAGGGGGGGTGAATGAATCCCTCCAAAAAATTTGACCGAAAAAAAATCAATTAATCCAAACTCAAGGGCCTTATTAAGTCAGATCATAGACTCGAATGACTGATGAGCACCAGTAAACTCGAAAGCCAAACGAAACTGATCGAGCCTAGTTATGCATCTCTCGATTCACAAGAAATAATCAGACCACACAGAACACAAGGAATTTTTTAGATGGTTCAGTCTACAGCCTGCAGACCTACGTCCATCCCTCACTCCAAACCGAGTGAGGCTTCCTGTTGCCTAACAGCTTGAAACCACTGCGCAATACAGCTTGCGTCTGTTGAGCCTCACAGCTTGCTTACAAACAGCTGAGCAACATAGCTTGCTATCCAGAGGATCCCTCCTCTGACCGCTGATCATTACAGCTTAACCTCTGCTACCACACAGCTTGAACAGAAAGAATAAGATAAGAAATAAAAGTAGTGGAAACAGCTACTGAAGGCTGACAATGAAATCCGATGAAAATAGCTTACGTAGGAGCAAACTGGACTGGATTTGATCCAAGTACCAGTGGATAGACTTATCAGAGACTCTTCTCATGAACTCTCTCTTTCTCTATATCTTTTCTTTTATTCACAAGCTCTCTATATCTTTCTCTTTCTTTTCTGCTCTCTGGACTGGGCTGTGAAAACCTGCTTCTTCTTCTTCTCTCTCTTCTTTTCGATCTCTTATTCTACCTTCGATCTGCAACTTCTTATATTCTCTTATTGGGCATGTGGAGGAAGAACTCCCGCCCATATGCTTCCAGAAGGCTCTCAGCCACGTGTCACCATCTGAGCGTTATAGCCTTCCACGTGGCATTCTTTTAGAGGACGATCCGCCTTGGATCACGTGCCCCTCCTCGGAAAGAAAACTCTGTTAGAAACACAAGACAGGAGTTAAACACTTAGCATAGTTTGCACAGACGTAATGAGAAAGTAAGCATAACCTGCATTGAGTAGATGTACGTAAGTCAACCATTGCACTGACTTAGTACTAGGTGATCAGCGGTTTGCACCGGCCTCAGGGATGGTAGAGGCATGAATTGCACTGAGTTGATATAAGGAAAAAGTGGGAGATGAACCGACATATGAATGTGTATGACACCATATGCACAGAAGACATGCACTGTCTTATAAAGTGTCTAAAACAGAGGATGCACCTACTCTACAAAAGTGTAGGACAGAAAATGCACCGAGTTGTAGATATCTTGTCCAAGTGAAAACTTGCACCGAGATGATGAAGAAGAATACACGGACAAAGAAAGATGCAAGACAGAGCTTGCACCGAGTCAAGAAATCACGTCCAAATCAGAACTTGCACCGAGATGGTGATATCCTATCTAAGTGAAACCTTGCACCGAGATGGCGGAGAAGAATGCACTGACACTAAATGACAAAACTAAACAGTGTGTGCTGGACAAGAATTACACGGACCTAAAAATTGCACCGACCCCGAGAGATGAGATGCAAAGGCAAGATATGCACTGACCCCTTTTTATGAATGAGATAAGTAATGCACCGAGGGAGAAGCGGAACGACAGTGTGTGTGCATGAATCAGAAACTTGCACCGAGGCAAGCACTTACGCATGAAAAGTAAGACAAAGATAGACTAGCACCGAGCTAGATCTCTAGCAGGACAACACATGCACTGACTATGATTTCTCTTATGAAATAACATGCACCAAGTGAACCAAACATAGCAGATAGAATTGAAAGATTTAAACACCTTAATCTAAACATGATTCATATAAAGTCATTATCAAAACTAGGGTTCCAACAGTCTCCCCCTTTTTGATTATGACAACTATGAGTCATGTATGATTAAACCAAAAAAAATATTCAATACTCAGCATTCAAACAATTATGCAACCGAACAAAAAACAATGCAAAAAAAACAACTATGCAATCATGTAAGAACAAGAAGATGCTTCTGTGTGTATTAAGAAAGCAAACACTAATGTTTGAATGTACATCTCTTTTCACAAAAAGAAAGGTATTAGAAGCAGCACATCTTCCCCTTTGACAGTAGCAAAAGTGAGGTCTTCTTTGCAGCATATACCCAGCAAAAAAAAACATCAGGTCTTCTTCATACATGAGGCCTTCTTCTCCCCCTTTGTCATTATCAAAAATGGGGAATTGGTAGAAACTAGTGACCTCGGTAGCTCCCCCTGTCTCTTGGAGGATATGCTGAACTTGAGCCAGAGAAGGGAGGTATGTTTAACAAAGAGGTATGAAGATCTCTAATGGAGTCTGCCAGTTTATCAACTTTCTGATGCACAGTGTTCCCCAGCCTTTCCACTAGAGAGGTGGTTGACTCTCGTTTGTTGAAAGCTTGTTTAACGGTCTCTGACAATGTCTGCAAATTAGACTGGACAACTTCAAACTTTGTGATGATTTCTGGCTGACTGGTCGCTATCTTGTTTATTGTGCCCTTTAACAGTTCAAACTCAATTTTCAGATCAAAGGTATGGCTAAGAATTTTACCCATATTGCTGAATATGGAGATTTGGGTATCTTGAATTTTGCTGACCATGTCACCCACTCGAGTGCTAATACTCATAAGAGATTCTAAAATCTCTCGTACTGCTTCATCAGTCTTTCGTTTAGCAGTCAAAAACTCTATTCCTTGAACTTTCACAATCTTTTCCAGATGTTTCAGTCGGCCCTCTACTCTGTCCATTTGAAAGGTATGGAACAAGAATTGTCTGTTCATCAAGTCATTTTGATTGAGTACAATCTCTGTCAAATTGGACAACATCTGTGCAAGATTAGGTTCATCATTTGTTCCTTGTGTACTAGATGTGGAAGCACTAGAATCTGGCAACTCAATGAAGTACTCATGATGCTGTTCAGGCGGTGGAGAAGGTGATATGCCAAGACTAATCAATTCTCCAAGGTGTGGACCATATTCGGGAGCCTGAGAGAAAGACATTCTTGCATACATTCTGCTGTGAGGGGCAGGTCCGATGACATAGTCTTGTGATACTTCTTCTTCAGCAGATCCTTGAGCTCTTCGTTGTTCAACTTCTTGATCATTGACCACAGATTCGGCAATTTATTCATAAATCACTTCAGCAGCTTCTTTCATAACCTCGTCAACCAATTTAGCCATTTCCTCTTCATCTGGGATAGCTTCCTTTTCTCTGTCACTAGGTTGTTCTTCTATTGGAGTCTCTTCCTGCGCCGGCTCTACTTGATTAGTGACTAGTCTTTCCTGAGACTGCTGTCCAAATTCATTAAATATCTCATGGATATGTTGGTCTAATTCCTGAATAATGTCTTCATCCTGAACATCCCGTTCAATTGTTTCATGGATCTGAGGTACCTCAGGTGCTATAGCTGTAGTTGGGTCCAGTTGTAGTTCTTGCTCATCAGACCTTTCAGTTGCTTGTACTTGAGCTGGAGGTTGATCCTCAAACTAACGAACAGGTTCCAAGGGTGACTGAGCTGACTGACTTTCACTTTGAATCAACTCAAGAATGTGAGTTTCTTGATTGGGCTGTTCAGACACTGATTCATCCTGGGTTTCTGTATCTCTTTCCAAAGTTGTATCCTTTGCAGCAGGAGTACTCGTTCGTTTAGTTCCTTTCTTCCTCATGAAGGTATTAATGAAACCCATGTTGTAGATGTTTATCTTGGGGATTGATGACACAACTTCACCATCTAGGGCGATGTTTTCCTCTTTAAAGATTGTAGTTAAAGGAGCAGCAAAAGAAAAATATCTTCTTGACTCCTTACAGGTTCCTATGACCTGAATCATTACATGCGGCAGATAGACTCTAATTTTCTTCAGTAAACAGTAAAGAATAAACCGTTGAGAATCTGTCAGTCTACCCCTTCCTTCTACTTGTGGAGTAATCATAGATGTGAGGATGTGATGGAGTAGTCTCTTGGGTGCAGAAAATCTGTTGGTGTTGTAATGACCTAGCTTAGTATGTTGCTTGTCATGGATGTTTCTAGGTAAATCAGTGATGAGGGCAAAAGCATCATGTAAATTCAATGTAAACCCTCCTTCGACCTCTCCATCAACAGGAACTCTTAGAGTCCTGTGAAGGGACTGCCTAGATAGTTCTATCACATTTCCTTTGACCAGAGAGGAAACTGTGAAATTAGCATCATCGTATCTCAAGTTGCTGTAGAATTCTGCTACCAGATTAGGGCAATACACCCTATGCATGCTTAAGAACTCTTTCCATTGTTGGAACTCAAACAGCTCAAGCACCTCAGGGAACTCAGAAGCCATCTCTTGATCAGTAAAGTCAATATACCGAGGGGGTATAATCTTCTTGGCTTCCAATACTAGCAGAGGTTTCTCTGTAGGCCTTGTAGACGTATCTCCCTTCCTCGTGGTAGAAGCTGCTTTCTTCTGCCTTTTCGTCCCTTGAGGTTGAACTGTGGCCACCGTGGACATAGCATCTTCTGGCTGCGGTTGCTCCACTGCTTTCCTCTTCCCTTTGCTCGCGGCTAACGAAGTAGACATGGCGGCAGCAGGGATGGAGGAGATACGAAATGTGGAGACAGAGGGGGTGCACTGGGAGGAGAGAAAGGTTGGAGAAGCGAAGGGTTGCAGGTTGTGCACGCGCGAAGGAGCCACGGAGCGGGAGGACGCTTCAGCTTCGAAAGAAAGGGTAAGATGGTAAAGTAGATAGGGTTTCGTATATAGAGGAATACTTCCAACTTTACCAATCTTCAGTAGATAATACCCAAAATACCCTTAACTTAAAATAAGGTGCCTTTCTTCGTAGAGAAGCAATTTACGAAATATGAGATTATATCTCATAGGTTAGCTCTTCACAAGATATCTCAAATGAATTGAAGTCAATGAAAATAAAATAGCTTAATCAAGGAAACAACTAAGACAGAGAAGTCATTAATCTTACTAGTTCCTTTCATTAGCCGAAATCTGATTGAAAAAACCCAATTTTATATTTTTCTTAAGTCTGTAGAAATTAACTGAGAGAATTATTGGGTCAACCACATTATATTTTATTACTCCTCTCCTCATTTTTTATATTTATTTAAAAAACTTTTATTGAGTATTTCAGTATAGCTGTACACAAGGAGACATGTCGATCAAACACCAGAATCCCTGGTTACTCAGTGCAATTAACTTTCATACTTCATATGTTGAACAGAGTTAGCATTAATTATCATGACATAACCTCTGAATTTCTTTGAAACAGATGGTCAGTTTCTCAAACGTCATGCCATTGCTCTGCCAAAATTTCTTTCATTATTTTATATCATGGCGTATTCCCAGTTCTTTTATCAGAAAAATCTCTTTAACAAGACGTAAAAAACATATAAACCTTAGGTTTCCAATAGATTGGCTAATTACTAAAGATTTTCAGATATCAAACCTTCTACAGAGAAGTTTCCAATTTGGACTATTTCAAAATCATTGAGAAATCGCTCATTGTAATTTGTGAGAACTATTCGGATAAGATTTAATGTTCATACACTGTAAATTACATCTCAATTTAGATCAGCAAGATGTTTTTGGTTCAGAGTGATCTGGGCATTTATTTATTGAAGAGGGTAAAGGTGACAGCATTTATATATACTACTCCCCCTTACTGGGTGATGTGACATGACCCCTCGGACCTAGCTTCACAAGCAACCGAACCGAACGGCGGACCCACTCAAGCGGGTTCACCTGCGTCGCGCACACCCGGGTCCGTAGGTGGACCGGCGATAGTGGTGAGGGTTCGAGGATGGATCTCGCCTATCCGGAGATTTGACTAGCTTGGGCTGAACCCTTAAGGGCCTGGGATGCCCAATTCCGTGGGCGGCCAGCACGCCAAGGGCGTGGGATGTAGTGGCTCTCTCACAACTCACCCGCGGTGGCACTCGATTAGACGGAATGTTGGAACGAGCACTCTCTCACTGCCGACGGCGCAACTAGAGATAATACTAAGCTAAGCAATAGTGAAACCAGCAGAGGAAGTGACCCGAAGCTCACCTGATCGGTGTGAGGACACCGATCCCGGCCGGAGACGAGGGCGAGCGGGGAAGCGTGGGCTACCCGCACGCCGCGCCGACGACGCTTTAGCCGAAGACCTGCTAGTACAAAACTACTCCTCGCGCAGGAGGGTGATCATGGAGGTGGGGAAAATAGATGTTACATTCAAACACTACCTCCACGCAGGGAGGGGCGTTAGGCCGGCCAGGCGCGGAAGGGAAAATAGCTAAGGAGGTAGCCGATTGACCCCACCGTCGGTTCTGCCCGCCTGTCTGCCCGTCTGACATGTGCTCTCTGTTGACTCCGCTGTGATCACTCCCGGACTCGAAAGTGAACAAGACCAACGCCAAAATGTTGGTGACTGAACCGGGAAGAAGCCTGAATTTTTTTGGCACCAGAAGTTATCGACGCTGGCCGGGACAGATGCTGGACCGGCGCTGCTCTGCTCTGCCTTGGACTGAGTTCAGGTTGTTGCAGTAGGTTGGCGACTTCACCACGATCGCTCCCATGATCCAATCGAGACGGGATTAGGACGGTTACGAGCGTGGTCGAATCCTCTTCGATCATCAACCAAGATGGGCACCATAGGAGGTCGTAGCAGGGAGGTGGAACCCAAAGAGTGAGAGGGGGTCTGATCAATCCCCGACAGAACTGACCTGCGCACCTGGGGAAAATAATTTGGAACGGGGAACTCCAAACTTCAAATGAGGTCCCGCTTGCTGTGTTGGATAGAGGACTGGTATAGATTCTCCCTGGTCAAGTGGTGCGGCAAGGGGAGCTGGGGTGTGGTCGCAGCAGCTTCTGGAAGTCGCTTCTGGTTGTAGGCCGGGCTGGTTCTGCGCAGTCGGTGAAGAACGGCTCTCCCGGGCAGCTCCGAACTCGGATCAGGGCGGGATCACCTCGCCTACAAAGATGACTGGAAGAGCTTTCCGGAAATGTAGGATACACCACCAGGAAACTTGCAATGATGAAGAGGAAGCCTCTACAACTCTGGGGTACTCTGCTGTTGCAGACTGCTACTGGAACTGCAACTTGATGATGGTAAATGGAGTCGGATAGGGGGGCCAATACAGCAAGGGGCGGGGGTATTGGTTGTGGGGGATGGGGGAGGGTGGCTGTGGCAAGGAAGATGGGTTGGAGGTGGCTGGGGTCGCAGCTAGCAGGTGGAGGGGGAGGGAGGTGTGGCCAAGGGTGGAGGGTGAGAGAGAGGGGGGGTGCAAGTGACTCTTGGGAAAGGGGGGGGGAGTGTTTGAATTTGGTTTAATGGTGGGTGATCAATGGTGGTCTTGGGAAGGGGAAGGGGTGTGTTGGGAGATGGAGAGGTGTGTTGGGGAAGGGAAGGGGTGGCTTGGGAAAAAGGGACTCTCCCTTAGGAATGTGAAAGGTTGTATGGGGAAGAGGAAAGGTTGCTTGGGGAGTGGTGGGAGTAAGGGGAGTTAAGGTGAGGTATGGGGAAGGGGGAGGGGCCTTAATGAGAGGTGAATGGGGAAGAGAGAGAGGGAATTTCGAATTTTGGGGTGGGGAGGAGAGAGAATGGGGTTCGCCCCCCTTAGAGAGAGAGAGAAGAGAGAGAGAGAGGGAGAGGGGAATCCACCCCTAGAGAGAGAGAGAGAATCTCACACAATTTTGGTGGATTTCCAACTTTCATTCAACAATTCATTAGTTCCAAATGGTGGGAGTGGGGTCCTACTTATAGGATTCCCATAATTTAACATAAGTCCCTGACTTTTGGACTACTAACAAGAAACCAAGGGAAGGGGGGGTGCCCATGGGCCTAGCCCATAGAATTGGGCCCATTAACCTATCAAACTGACATAATGACTCAAGACTTAGGTAATGACTCACTTAACCTAGATACTTGACTCAAATAAAAGGAAAATTACATAATAAGAAAATGAAAAATACATCATATGACTCAGAGTGAAGTGGCGAACAAGATGTAGCACTGCTGGCGATCAACAGAAGCCCCCAAAAAAGTGGAGTGGTCGGAGATGTCCCCATCACTAGGACAACCAGAAATATTTAGAAGACAGAGAATGATAGGAGAGATAGACCAATGACAAGGTGAGGAGGATGAATGCCATATGTGAGCAAGGTAAGAGCATTTCCAAAAGCCACAGCTTAAACGGCTAACAGCCCACCAGCACATTTCTCAGTAAATTAATCATCATTGAGTCTTCAGACAAACTTCTCATGCAAACTTAAGCTCACACCAATGACAGAGCCCGCAACAGAATTTTCAAATTCATTAGACACCACAAGATGACTCCCATTAGAGCAAAGCACAGCCTCTCACGATTTTAAACATCCACAAGGTAGCATCTAGCTTACTGAACCAGAACCAGTGACATTCCACTAGAAGAGATATCAGCTCACAACAGACCAGATACATTGAGCTCAGCAGCAGAAGAGATACCAAATCTCATGTTCTCTTTTTCTGAAGGGTATACCTCTAATGACCGGCTGCCTTAGAAAGACTAAACTCCCCCTTTGAGTGAGCAGAGATTTCCATCAAACATTATTTTTTTTAAATTTCATAGAAATGCTACTCTAAATGATGACATTGTGTTAAACTGCATGCAAGATTCCTAATCATTCAACATGATCAATTTCAGAATGAGATTCACTATCTAGCATTCATCACAAGTTTGCATCCTCCTAACAGCATGAATTAATTACATGACATTGATCACAGTAGAAGGATAGAGATCATGCAGGCAGTTGTAACTTAAAAAGAAACAGATGTAAACTAGAGAAGAAATTAAATTCAACTAAGCTTTGTGTGCCTTGGTTTTGTTTTCCCTTTATTTTCCTTCTTCAAGACACACCTGCAAAGTAAGATCAACCTACAAATTTGGGGACCCAAAGACTATTGGGTCTTATTAGTTGAGTGACACCTCTAGCAGGTGCACTCCAAGGTTTCCAAGTTTTTCTCTTATCAAATTCCAAATCATGGCATTTATTCATAATATGACCCATTCTCCCACAATAATAATAGTGAATAGCAAAATTCAAATGTTTCTTGACAGAATAAACATTGAATCTTTGTGGGTGGACTTTCGTTAAGATGGTTCTACCATGGAGATTTTTACCTCTTTTTGCATGCCAGCATTCAAATTTACCACATTCAAATTCATGGTGGCCACTTCTTCCATAAGCCAAATTTTTACTACCAAAAATATTTTTATTTACAGGGGAGTTTCCAAATTTTGAATTGACTCTCTTTCTTTGAGCATGCCAGCAATGGGCTCCAATATGGCTCGACCTCCCACATTGGTAACAGTGAATTTTCTTCTTCTGAACTGCATGGTGAGTGTTTTGAGTTTTTCCATCAATGAAATTTCTTGGAGGCCAGCTCATCTAGCTTCATTGTTCTACACTCATGCATTTTATGACCAGATTTTCCACAGTAATGACATGAAAAGGTTTTTGTGTTTGCATGTGACTGAATGGGGAAGCTTTCTCTAACATGCACTTGTTCAGGACATTTTTTAGAGACAAGAGAAACTTTAACAGCATCAGATGAAAATTTGGTTTTATGTTTGCTTTCACTCTTTTTCTATTTTCCTCCATTTTTTGAATTTTTACTTTGTTCTTCACTTCTCTTCGCCGTGAACTGAAATACAGATGAAGTGGAAGGTTTTTCTTGTTCTGAACTTTTAACGAAAATAGTTTTCAATTTATTTCCATCAACCTTCTTCATTACTGGACTGTAACCCAGTCCCTCTTTCTGAAAATTTACATTAGCTCCAAGCAGCTTATTCAAATTGTCTTTTCCCATAACAAACTTTGACAGGGAATTCTTTAGATCTTGAATTTCAGTTTGCAAGGAAATAATGTAGTCTTCACAGGAAATGACTTGAGTATGCAAATGATCATTTAGACTTTTTAGAGTCTCATTCTCCTACGTTAACTTCAATTCTATATCCACTTCTTTTTCTTCCAAGACTGATTTTCCTCTTTCAAATGTTAACCATTTTTCAGAGAGAATAGTATTCAGAACCATCAGCTTTTTATTTTGATCTTTTAGATAACCATTTTCT
This sequence comes from Amorphophallus konjac, assembly GCA_022559845.1. Taxonomy (NCBI): domain Eukaryota; kingdom Viridiplantae; phylum Streptophyta; class Magnoliopsida; order Alismatales; family Araceae; genus Amorphophallus; species Amorphophallus konjac. The sequence goes on from CM040127.1 coordinate 212,474,976, forward strand.
TTAAGCAATTTGTCTTGGCATTCATCAATTTCCTTTTTCTGTTCAAGCAATGAATCATTTTCTTCTTTCAAGGATTTGATTAGATTTTTCTACATATTATCATCAGAATCAAGATCTTCAATCAATTCCTTTAAGAAGGCACATTCATTACACGAATTTTCATTTTCAGAGGCTTTATTATTAAGACTTTCATTTTCAGATTTCAATCTGTCTATTTCAGATCTCTCCTTTTTCATGTCTGATTTTAAATTTTCATTTTCAGCTTTCAAGCGAGTAACTTCAGAAATCATTCATTTTCTAAGTTTTTTTCTTTTCAGACTTGACTCTATCATATTTATGTTGTGCATCCCTTGGTTTTGATGATGACAATAGGATATGTTTGACTAATCTAAGTTCTATCTTGTTTCTTAAAGCAAATGGTTTGGTTATTTGTGTAAAGATAGTGCATTGAATTAATGCCCATTTGATGATGACAAATATGCTTTTATATACATTTGGAACTTCAAGTCAAATCTTATAAGTTAAGCAAATTTTAGGTTCACAAGAATGTTTGTCGACCACTGAAGAAGCTATGGTCGACCAACGAACTCAACCAGAAAAGCATCAAGTCATCTGTCTTCTGGAAGCACCTTGGCTGTCGACCATAGCCCCACCTCTGGTCGACCACAGGAAAAGACAGAACATCAGACAGAACCAATGGCCACCTGATATTTGCCCCTTGTCGACCAGCGTCAAGGCTGTGGTCGACCACGGGGAACGCAGGTGTCAGCCAGAATGGAACAGCCGTCTGGACACAGCTCGTTGTCGACCAGAGACAGTGTCATGGTCGACCACGGGTTTTTATATCGTCCAAAACCGAACTCTAACCGAATTCTGTTTTGGTTCCTTAAAACCTGCAGATGGTTGTTGCAGGTTGTTGGGCTGCTCAGGAGATAAGATTCCGCACGGGAATCAAGGAAACAATCTTGCTTAGAAGTGGTCAAACTCGTTCTAACGATTGGATTTAAACCGATCCCTGTTTTCTAGCAGATTGGCGCTCGATCTGAAAATTGAGCGGGAAGAGTTTTTCTCTTGATAAAAGGGCTGTATGAAAAACAAAAAGAACACACATCACGAACAAGGGAGCGGTGAGAGAGCACGGAATAGAAGCCAAGGAAGATACACACAGAAGAGGAAGAAGGAGCTCTCCACCAATCAAAAATCTGCAGAAAGGTTAAAGGCAATCTCATTGCTGCAGAAGGAAGACTTAGCTCAAGACTGTGTGATCTCCAGCAGCAGAACAATCGAAGGCAACTGACTGGAAGATCAACAGGGAGTCTAGGCTTCTTCATAAGCGTGATCAAGTCCCAGGCTGAACACCTATTCTTCTACACACGCCAATATTCAGTCCTGTCTTTCATCACCTGTTCTTATCATCTTTTCATTTCTGATTACAATTATTGTCAAGCTGTGAGGCAGCAGAATCAAGCTGTGTGTCAGCAGGTACAAGCTGTGTGTCAGCTGTGTTTTGGTTGAGATCAGAGATTCTCATAGTGAAGCCTTGCTTGAGTTAAGCAAGGGGTGGATGTAAGTCTCAGGAAGAGACTGAACCACCTTAAAAATCCTTTCTTGTGGTGTGCTTGTGTGTGTTTGATTTCCTATACGTATGCTTGCATCTTTACTATCCGCATTAGTTCTATGATTCATTAATTACCAGTAGCTCATCTGGTCGATAGTCAGTAAATTATCAAAAAGGGGGAAAGATCTATTCACCCCCCCTCTAGATCTATTCAGTCCGTATCCAACACGTGGTATCAGAGCAGGTTCTCCAAAAATGTGGTCTAACAACCAGGAGAGACCGGGCGGACTGAACTCTAAAAGCCTCATAGCTGAGGGGCACTCTGTAACTAGACCTCCATATTTTGATGGAACTGATTATTCTTATTGGAAAAATCGTATGCAGGTGTTCTTACGTGCGCAAGACCACGAGATGTGGAGGGTAGTGAGCCACGGACCTTTTGAGCTACCGGAAGATGAAGAAACCTGGACCAGAGAACAGGTCAGGAAATCAACTGTCAACTGGGGAGCCATGAACGTGATGCAGTGCTCACTACACCCCACAGAATTCTCAAGAGTTTCCCAATGCGCAACAGCCAAAGAAATGTGGGATCGTCTAAAGGTAATCTACGAAGGTACTTCCGAGGTAAGAGAGACAAAAGCAAATATGCTAGTCTCAGAATATGAGATGTTTAGGATGAAAAATGATGAAAGTATTTCTGAGATGTATGCCAGATTAGTACAATTGACTAATGGCTTGAAGAGCTTAGGGAAGACATACAAAGAGCAGGAATTAGTGAGGAAGATTTTAAGGTCTCTCACATCGATGTGGCATACCAAGGCCACAGTCATTGAGGACTCAAAGGATCTCACAACAATGACAGTGGATGAGTTAGTAGGATCCCTGATGGCCTATGAGGTCAATCTGAAGAGAAAGGAAGATGAGGGCAAGAAAAAGAAGCAACTTGCCCTAAAGACTAAGACAAGCACCTCTGAGGTGTCTGACAATGATGACTCATCTAGCTCAGGTGAAGAATCTGGTGAGCTAGCCATGCTTACAAGAAAATTTAAAAAATTCCTGCGGAAGGAAGGTAAAGGATTCAGAAATCCAAAGGGCATGGTAAGGAAGTCATCCCAGTTTAAATCTGATAAACATAAGGCTCCTTCTAACAAACTCATTTGCTACAATTGCAGGCAGCCTGGACATATGAAGGCTGAATGTCCAGAAGCTCCTAAGAAATCAAGCTTCAAGTGGAAAGGCAAGAAACCCAAGGCGATGATTAGCACTTGGAGTGAGGAGGAAGAGAGCAGTGAAGAGGAAACAACTTCCGAGGAAGAAGAAGGAAAGCTCTGTCTGATGGCCAAGGGAGACAACAGTGATCTTGAGGTAAGTTCCCCATTTCAAGACTTCTCTAGTTCGGATTGGGAAGAAGTATATTCAGAATTGCTTGATACTTATGAAAGAATAAGAAAGGAAAATAAACATTTGAAGAAGAAGATCAGTCAACTGAATAAAGACAGCAATTCAATGGAAAACAAAACTGAACTAGAAATGGAAATCAAGTCACTGAAAAACAAGCTGAATCAAATGGACTTAGATGAAGAAAACCACAAGAGAATGTCCGAAGAGAATGAAATGCTAAAAAACGACATTGATGAGTTAAAACTAAAGACTCAAGAATATGAACAGGAAACTAAGTTAAGTCAAGAAAGAAACAATTCACTCAAGGAAGAAAACAACCAACTCCTAAGAGAAATAGAAAGAATTAAGAGTGACCTGAAAAACAAACAGGAGACCTTGGAAAAAATGACTCAAGGTCAAGAAAACTTAAATGCTGTCTTGGGAATAAAAGTAAACTTTCAAAAAGAAGGGTTAGGATACAATCCTACGGCTAAAAAGGAATTCCAAATAAAAACCGTAACTGGGATTGCTGACTCAAAAGGAAAAAGGCCCCTGATTAATCTATACCAAGATAAACAAGAGGATGTAGCTGAATGCTCCTCCAAAAGGAACAATGTCACCAAGGAAGAGAGAAATTTTAAAGAGAAAACAGTCAATCAATATAAGATTCAAAATAATAAACAAGAAACCCAAATTCACAGAAATCACCAAACAAACCAAGGACTAAACCAAGTTAAAAGACATAAATCTGGAAAACAAGATGTCTGGAGACAGGCTGGTCGACAACAGACCCTTCATCTGTCGACCAGAGGATCTGCCAGAACAGGCGCTGGTTACTGGAGAAGCAGTGGTCGACCACAGGTACACCAGATGTCGACCAGAGGTGCTGCCAGAACAGACGCTGAGTTCTGGAGACGCGATGGTCGACCACAGACATACCAAAAGTCGACCATGGCCAGACAAGCAAACAGAAATCACAGGTTTTCTCGGGTAAAACAAAATGAAAACTTGAATACACAAAGGTGGACTCAGATTAAAGAAGCTTTAGAACAAAAGCAACCCAACCTGAACAAGTTCAGAAATAAAAATTTACACTGCTCTAACAGAATCTGGGTTCCCAAAGGATTACTGCAGCAATTTCATAATTTCACAAGCTATCTTGGACCCGGGTACCATTGGGGTCCAAAAGTTTCTGTGTAACTTGTGATGCAGGTGTGTTTGGCAGCTATACACAACAAGTGGTACTTAGATAGTGGCTGCTCAAGACATATGACAGGGGACAAGGCAAAATTCTCCGAGCTAAACTCAAAAGATGGAGGACATGTGACATTTGGAGGAAATAACAAAGGCAAGATCATTGGGAAAGGTAAGGTAGGTAAGACATCTACAAATTGCATTGAAGATGTACTGCTAGTGGATGGCCTGGAATATAATCTTCTAAGCATCAGTCAGCTATGCGACAAAGGCCATCAAGTAGTCTTTGATTCTAAGATCTGTAAAATTCTTGAACCAAATTCGGCTAAAGTTAAGTTTATGGGCAAGAGAGTAAATAATGTCTACATGATAGACTTGGATGATCCAGCCCACTCCAACTTGTGCCTCACCGCCAAGAAGGAGGACCTGACTTGGTTGTGGCACCGAAGGCTAGGGCATGTTAGCTACAGGGTGCTGCACAAATTGGTTAAGAATAAAATGGTTTCTGGTTTACCTGAAATTTCGTTTGCTCAAAATGTCAAAGTATGTGAATCATGTACCCAAGGTAAGCAAACAAGAAAATCATTCAAAGGTAGAACTGAAAGTCAATCTTCTAGACCACTAGAACTTGTGCACATGGACCTTTTTGGCCCAACAAGAACTGCTAGTCTTAGTGGTAAGAGGTACGGTTATGTACTAGTTGATGATTTCTCTAGATTCACATGGGTAATGTTTTTATCACATAAAAACGATGCCTTTCATGAATTTCAGGATTTTTACAGAAGAATGAAGCAGGATGGTAAGTCCAAAGTGTGTTCAATAATATCTGATCATGGGGGAGAATTTGAAAATTCAGAGTTTGATGAATTCTGCAGGAACAAAGGAATAAATCACAGGTTCTCCTCACCAAGGACGCCAGAGCAAAATGGAGTGGTGGAAAGAAGGAATCGCACACTTGTTGAAATGGCCAGAACCTTGTTAGTTGAAGCCAATCTTCCAAGAAGATTTTGGGCTGAGGCGGTCAATACAGCATGTTATATTGTAAACAGGGCAATGGTAAGACCATCTAGTGCGAAAACTCCATATGAGGTGTTCAAAGGTAAGAAGCCATCTCTAGCTCATTTTAGGATCTTCGGTGTAAGGTGTTTTATTCATAACAATGACAAGAGATCATTGGACAAATTTGAACCAAAGAGTGACCCAGGAATCTTCTTGGGATACTCTGACCGATCAAGAGCCTATAGAGTCTACAACACCAAAGATCAGCTAGTTGAAGAATCCCCACATATCACATTTGATGAAAATAATGACTTTGACAAAACTGGACAGGTAGGCAAAGATGAAGATGGGGAATTTCTGGAAGGCAAAGAGGAACCAATGGAGACTGAAGCAGAACCAAAGCAAGGTGATTCCAATGATCAACCCGAAGGAGAGATCATCCCAGGTAACAATTCTGAAAATCTGAGATTTCTCAGAGATCATCCTCTAGATAACATCATTGGAGGAATTAATGAACCGAGGAAAACTAGATCTCAGCTTAAAACAGTTGATGAATTAGATCAGCTAGCCCTTGTATCTCAAGTTGAGCCTAAAAATGTAGAGGAAGCTTTAAGAGATGAATCTTGGATAAATGCCATGCATGAAGAATTAAATCAATTTGAAAGAAATCAGGTTTGGAAACTTGTTCCCAGACTCTCATCTCATCCTGTTATTGGAACCAAATGGGTTTATAAAAATAAGCTTAATGAAGAAGGAGTTGTTATGAGGAACAAGGCTCGGTTGGTGGCTAAGGGGTATAACCAAGAATTTGGAGTTGATTTTGAAGAATCATATGCTCCAGTTGCAAGGTTAGAAGCCATTAGAATATTGTTAGCATTTGCGGCGTCCCATGGAATTAAATTGCAGCAAATGGATGTAAAAAGTGCCTTTCTAAATGGCTTTGTAAAGGAAGAAGTCTTTGTGGAACAACCCCCTGGTTTTGAAAATGATGATCTTCCTAATCATGTCTTTAAACTGCATAAGGCTTTGTATGGTTTAAAGCAGGCTCCTAGGGCATGGTACGACAGACTGAGTTCATTCCTCACCAAAAAGGGCTACACAAGAGGTAAAATTGATCAAACATTATTCTCCAAGACCCAAGGTAAGAATATACTAATTGTGCAAATCTATGTGGATGATATTGTGTTTGGATCCACTGAAGCTTCATTATGTACTGAATTTGCAAATCTAATGACCAATGAGTTTGAAATGAGTTTAATGGGTGATTTACAGTTCTTTCTTGGATTGCAGATTCTACAATGTAGAGAAGGCTACTTCATAAATCAATCCAAGTACATAAAGGAGATGCTGAAAAAGTTTGGCATGGAGAGCTGCAAACCAATAGAGTCACCCATGGGGACAAATGCAACATTGGAGGCTGATGTAAAAGGTAACATGGTAGATGCCAAGAAATACAGAGGTATGATCGGATCCCTACTATATTTAACTGCCTCTAGGCCAGACATTCAGTTCAGTGTATGCATGTGTGCTAGATATCAATCTAGCCCTAGAGATTCACATTTAGGGGCTGTCAAGCGTATCCTTCGTTACCTTGCCGGTACCCAAGAATTGGGTTTATGGTATCCTACTTATTGCAAACTAGATTTAATTTCATATTCAGATGCTGATTATGCTGGTTGCAAAATTGATAGGAAGAGTACTAGTGGTTATTGTCAAATATTAGGTGGATGTTTAATATCATGGGCTTCTAAAAAACAGCATTCTGTGGCACTCTCCACTGCTGAGGCTGAGTATGTCGCAGTAGGGAGCTGTGGTACACAGGTTTTGTGGATAAAACATCAACTCCAAGACTACAATGTAGATCTTGGATGTGCACCTATTTTCTGTGACAACACTAGTGCTATTAATTTGTCTAAAAACCCCATTCAACACTCTAGGACAAAACACATTGAGATCCGTCATCACTTTCTAAGAGATGAGGTCTCCAAAGGAAATTTCATGCTTCATTTTGTAGAAACTGAAAAACAACTGGCAGACATTTTCACAAAACCCCTTAACAATGACAGATTTTCAACTCTAAGAAGGGAGTTAGGAATTTGTAGAATTTCTCCTGAAAATTCTTGAAATAATCATATTCATTTGTTCACTGCATAGATTCTGTCATTTCTGTCTAAGTTATGTCAACTAGGTCTCTAGTACTGGTCAAGTTTTTGAGTTTGGAAAGTCTTGTGTCGGGTGCTACTTCAGCAAGTTCTACAGAATACTGGTTCTCTACGGCTCATCTCTTGTGGTCGACCACAGACAAGGCGCTGGTCGACCAAGGCATCAGGACAGGAAATAGTTAGCTCTGGGAATTCACAGCTGTCGACCACAGGCGATCCAATGGTCGACAACAGGTTTGTCAGAACGCAGTCTTCTCAACAGGCAGGTTCTGTGTCAGCACAAAGGTCGACCACAGGCCACTCCATGGTCGACAAAGGACCTGAAAAAGGGAAATTGGATCTAATCAAGCTGCTGGCTTTGGTGGGAAATCTTCTGAACTTTTTAGACTCTGAGCTCAGTTTTGCTTTACTCACTCATCCTTGTTCACACTTCCTATTCCTTGTGTCTCTATATCTCTTTGTGGCCAACTTATTGTTTTCTATCTTCAGCAAGGACTCACAAATTGAGGGGGAGTAAAAAGTGTAAACTCATTCCTTAATAAATCATTGAACAACCTAACCATATCTTACAAGAAAATCACCAAAGTCATCAATGAGAGTAGAGGTTAAGTGTAGTAATGAGAATTTGACCTGTACTACTGCAATAAATTCAAACCATAACTATGACTCTGACTCAAGACTATTGAGAACTTATGTTTTTAGTAATGAGACTGTTTCTCTACCTGTGTCTGTGTTGGACAGTGAAAATAAACGCTGCTATAGCATGAATGTATATGGAATACGCCATAATTCTGCCTTCTTGGTAGAGCAATGGACTGAGTTCTGAGAAACTACTGTTCTCTATCACAAAGCAAAATTGGCTGAAAAATTAAGTGGGAGACATGTATGTCATGAAGACTCAATCTACCTCTGCCACTCTCAAAATTATTAATTGGGCATCCTGAGTAACTGGAGATATTGGCGTCTGATAAACGTATATCCTCACGGATAAAAAGTGTGTCCCAGTTAAAAATGGAATGGTTAGGCATGCTAAGTAGCCGGGGTTTCTGGCGTGTAAAAAGCGTGTCTCCTCGTGTGGAAAAGCATGTGATAAACCTGACCACAGCTCTTAAATATTTCAAAACGAAAAGGCAACAAAAATGGTTGACCTAATGCACTATATGCAAATAGAGGCATAAAACACTGTTCAGCTTGTTCAGCTAGTAAAATTATCTCATGAACCATATTATAAGTTTAAGGAGCCGTGAGTAAGAAAGTGGATATGGGGAGTCAATTTATTGGGGCAATACTTTCAAATTCTTTGAACCACAAGACCCACTCGAATTTGTCACAAGGTGGTCTTTGAGAAAGGGAGGAAAGGTTACTTAAATGTCTTATTAAAGAAAGGGGGTACACTTCAACCATTTCCCAAAATATGAGTTATGCTGATTAAATCCTGACCGCTCGTTTGTTTCATCGCGTTGGTTCACTTTTTGCTGTTGACAAAGGGGGAGAGAGAAGCTTTGTGTCATTGTGTGTCTAGATGTCAAGTTTACTTTGTCTACGTGTCCTCAGTGTCTTTATCCTTTTTTTTTGAGTCTCTCATGTAATTAGTGCTATTGTTTTTGAAAGACACATCAAACGAATTGTCTGAATGAAATCTGTGCTATGATAGCCTTGCATGCAATATCAAATGAATTTTATAATCTGTTGTTTGTCACAATGACTCATGGTTGTCATCATCAAAAAGGGGGAGAATGTTGTGCATCCCTTGGTTTTGATGATGACAATAGGATATGTTTGACTAATCTAAGTTCTATCTTGTTTCTTAAAGCAAATGGTTTGGTTATTTGTGTAAAGATAGTGCATTGAATTAATGCCCATTTGATGATGACAAATATGCTTTTATATACATTTGGAACTTCAAGTCAAATCTTATAAGTTAAGCAAATTTCAGGTTCACAAGAATGTTTGTCGACCACTGAAGAAGCTATGGTCGACCAACGAACTCAACCAGAAAAGCATCAAGTCATCTGTCTTCTGGAAGCACCTTGGCTGTCGACCATAGCCCCACCTCTGGTCGACCACAGGAAAAGACAGAACATCAGACAGAACCAATGGCCACCTGATATTTGCCCCTTGTCGACCAGCGTCAAGGCTGTGGTCGACCACGGGGAACGCAGGTGTCAGCCAGAATGGAACAGCCGTCTGGACACAGCTCGTTGTCGACCAGAGACAGTGTCATGGTCGACCACGGGTTTTTATATCGTCCAAAACCGAACTCTAACCGAATTCTATTTTGGTTCCTTAAAACCTGCAGATGGTTGTTGCAGGTTGTTGGGCTGCTCAGGAGATAAGATTCCGCACGGGAATCAAGGAAACAATCTTGCTTAGAAGTGGTCAAACTCGTTCTAACGATTGGATTTAAACCGATCCCTGTTTTCTAGCAGATTGGCGCTCGATCTGAAAATTGAGCGGGAAGAGTTTTTCTCTTGATAAAAGGGCTGTATGAAAAACAAAAAGAACACACATCACGAACAAGGGAGCGGTGAGAGAGCACGGAATAGAAGCCAAGGAAGATACACACAGAAGAGGAAGAAGGAGCTCTCCACCAATCAAAAATCTGCAGAAAGGTTAAAGGCAATCTCGTTGCTGCAGAAGGAAGACTTAGCTCAAGACTGTGTGATCTCCAGCAGCAGAACAATCGAAGGCAACTGACTGGAAGATCAACAGGGAGTCTAGGCTTCTTCATAAGCGTGATCAAGTCCCAGGCTGAACACCTATTCTTCTACACACGCCAATATTCAGTCCTGTCTTTCATCACATGTTCTTATCATCTTTTCATTTCTGATTACAATTATTGTCAAGCTGTGAGGCAGCAGAATCAAGCTGTGTGTCAGCAGGTACAAGCTGTGTGTCAGCTGTGTTTTGGTTGAGATCAGAGATTCTCATAGTGAAGCCTTGCTTGAGTTAAGCAAGGGGTGGATGTAAGTCTCAGGAAGAGACTGAACCACCTTAAAAATCCTTTCTTGTGGTGTGCTTGTGTGTGTTTGATTTCCTATACGTATGCTTGCATCTTTACTATCCGCATTAGTTCTATGATTCATTAATTACCAGTAGCTCATCTGGTCGATAGTCAGTAAATTATCAAAAAGGGGGAAAGATCTATTCACCCCCCCTCTAGATCTATTCAGTCCGTATCCAACAATTTATTCAATAAATGTTCATTCACGGAGAGTAAATCATCATAACTAAGATTCTCAGCTTCAGAATTTACCTGGGAGGATGATTCCTCGTACTGATCTCTGACCATCAAACATATTTCCTCATCTCCACAAGATCTTCCCAATATTTTATTGATGATTTCCACTGCGCTCATGCATTCATTAACACATTGAAAGTAATTAGAGCCTATTACCGTCTTTGTTAGATTTAAGGCCTTTTGATTTTCTTCAGATTTCAGTCTGTCTGAGGATCTCCATTGAGATTTATCCTCTGGAACTTCACATGCACTGTGATCTATGAGTACCCATAAGTCAGAATTCAAATGTATCACATAGTCTCTGAAATGACCATACCAGCCATAGAAATCCGAACCAGTGTATACAAGAATTTCAGCCATAAGAACAAGACAAAACAGATAGAACAAATCAAATCGCATCGAAACCAAATCAAGGAACGAATCTGCAGGTTGTTAGACCTTTTATGCAAAAACCCGCTGTGATACCAATTGATGGGATGTTGCAATGGTGTGTGTAGGATTCAGAGGGGTGTGAGTGAATCCCTCCAAAAAAGTTGACCGAACAAAAATCAATTAATCCAAACTCAAGGGCCTTATTAAGTCAGATCATAGACTCGAATGACTGATGATCACTAGTAAACTCGAAAGCCAAACGAAACTGATCGAGCCTCGTTATGCATCTATCGATTCACAAGAAATAATCAGACCACACAGAACACAAGGAATTTTTAGATGGTTCAGTCTGTAGCCTGCAGACCAACGTCCATCCCTCACTCCAAACCAAGTGAGGCTTCCTGCTGCCTAACAGCTTGAAACCGCTGCGCAATACAGTTTGCGTCCGCTGAGCCTCACAGCTTGCTTACAAATAGCTGAGCAACACAGCTTGCTATCCAGAGAATCCCTCCTCTGACTACTGAGGATTACAGCTTAACCTCTACTGCCACACAGCTTGAACAGAAAAAATAAGATAAGAAATAAAAGCGGTGGAAACAGCTACTGAAGGCTGACAATGAAATTTGATGAAAAGAGCTCACGAAGGAGCAAACTAGAGTGGATTTGATCCAAGTACCAGTGGACAGACTTATCAGAGACTCTTCTCATGAACTCCCTCTTTCTCTATCTCCTTTCTTTCTTCCACAAGCTCTCTATATCTTTCTCCTTCTTTTCTGCTCTCTGGACTGGGCTGTGAAAACATGCTTCTTCTTCTTCTCTCTCTTCTTTTCGATCTCTTATTCTACCTTCGATCTGCAACTTCTTATATTCTCTTATTGGGTGTGTGGAGGAAGAACTCTCGCCCATATGCTTCCAGAAGGCTCTCAGCCACATGTCACCATTTGAGTGTTGTAGCCTTGCACGTGGCATTCTTTTAGAGGACGATCTGCCTTGGATCATGTGGCCCTCCTCGGAAAGAAAACTCTGTGAGAAACACAAGACAGGAGTTAAACACTTAGCACAGTTTGCACAGACGTAATGAGAAAGTAAGCATAACCTGCATTGAGTAGATGTACATAAGTCAACCATTGCACTGACTTAGTACTAGGTGATCAGCGGTTCGCACCGGCCTCAGGGATGGTAAAGGCATGAATTGCACTGAGTTGATATAAGGAAAAAGTGGGAGATGAACCGACATATGAATGTGTATGACACCATATGCACAGAAGACATGCACTGTCTTATAAAGTGTCTAGAATAGAGGATGCACCGACTCTACAAAAGTGTAGGATAGAAAATGCACCGAGTTGTAGATATCCTGTCCAAGTGAAAACTTGCACCGAGATGATGAAGAAGAATACACTGACAAAGAAAGATGCAAGACAGAGCTTGCACCAAGTCAAGAAATCACGTCCAAATCAGAACTTGCACCGAGATGGTGATATCCTATCTAAGTGAAACCTTGCACCGAGATGGCAGAGAAGAATGCACTGACACTAAATGACAAAACTAAACAGTAAGTCTGTAGAGGAAGCTTTACAAGATGAATCATGGATAAATGCTATGCATGAAGAACTAAATCAGTTTGAAAGAAATCAGGTGTGGAGACTTGTCCCTAGACCTACATCTCACCCTGTAATTGGAACCAAATGGGTATATAAAAACAAGTTGAATGAAGAAGGGGTTGTAATGAGAAACAAGGCTCGGCTGGTGGCTAAAGGGTACAACCAGGAACTTGGAGTTGATTTTGAAGAATCATATGCTCCAGTTGCTAGATTAGAAGCCATCAGGATATTATTAGCCTTTGCATCTTATCATGGAATCAAATTGCAACAAATGGACGTAAAAAGTGCATTTCTAAATGGTATTGTAAAAGAAGATGTCTATATGGAACAACCCCCTGGTTTTGAAAATGATGAACTTCCTAATCATGTCTTCAAATTGCATAAAGCCTTGTATGGATTAAAGCAGGCTCCTCGGGCATGGTATGAGAGGTTGAGCTCCTTCCTCACCAAAAAGGGATACTCAAGAGGTAAAATTGATCAAACACTGTTTTTCAAGACTCAAGGTAAGGACATACTAATTGTACAAATCTATGTGGATGATATTGTATTTGGGTCTACTAAAACCTCCTTGTGTACTGAATTTGCAAGCTTCATGACTGATGAGTTTGAAATGAGTTTAATGGGTGACTTACAGTTCTTTCTTGGATTGCAGATCTCACAATGTAGAGAGGGATATTTTATAAATCAATCCAAGTACATAAAAGAGATGTTGAAGAAATTTGGCATGGAAAGCTGCAAGCCAATCGAGTCACCCATGGGGACAAATGCAACTTTGGAAGCAGATGTAAAAGGTAACATGGTAGATGCCAAGAAATACAGAGGTATGATCGGATCCCTGCTATACTTAACTGCATCAAGGCCAGATATTCAGTTTAGTGTATGCATGTGTGCTAGATATCAGTCTAGTCCTAGGGAATCACATTTAGGAGCTGTCAAGCGTATCTTCCGATACCTTGCAGGCACCCACGAATTGGGGTTGTGGTATCCTACTCACTGTAAACTAGATCTGATTTCATATTCGGATGCTGATTATGCTGGTTGTAAAATTGATAGGAAAAGTACTAGTGGTTATTGTCAATTCCTAGGTGGGTGTTTAATTTCATGGGCTTCTAAAAAGTAACATTCTGTAGCACTCTCCACTGCTGAGGCTGAGTATGTCGTAGTAGGGAGTTGTGGTACACAAATTCTTTGGATAAAACATCAACTCCAAGACTACAATGTAGATCTTGGTTGTGCACCCATTTTATGTGACAACACTAGTGCTATTAACTTGTCTAAAAACCCCATTCAACACTCTAGGACAAAACACATTGAGATCCGTCATCACTTTCTGAGAGATGAAGTCTCCAAAGGAAATTTCATGCTTCAATTTGTGGAAACTGAAAAACAACTGGCAGACATTTTCACTAAACCCCTTAACAATGACAGATTCTCCACTTTAAGAAGGGAGTTGGGGTTATGCAGAATATCATCTGAAAATTCTTGAAATATTGATATGTTCTGTTTATGGCTTTCTGTCATTTCTGCAAGTAGTTGTGTCAGTTAAGTGTCTGCTACTGGTAGGGTTGGGGGTTCAACTGATTACTGAAGCAAGCCTGCAAGCTCCTGGTACTGGTACTGGTTAGCTCTGGTGGTCGACCAATGACCGGGCAGTGGTCGACAACGTCATCAGGACAGGATACTGGATGGGTTCTGTGACTACGCAGATGTCGACAATAGACAGTCCCATGGTCGACAATGGATCTGTACGGAAGCAAATGTCCACTTTAGACAGGTTCCTGGTTGACACTAGTTCTGGTAGGGAATCTTCTGGACTGTTTAAACTGTTTGGGCTCAGATTCATCTTCACTCATTCATCATCATCCATACTTTCCATTCCCTGTGTCTTTCTATCTCATCCTGGCCAACATTATTTTTTATTTCAGCATGGATTCTCAAATTGAGGGGGAGAAAAAGTGTAAACTCATTCCTTGATAAAACATTGAATAACCTAACCATATCTTCCAATAAAATCACCAATGTAATCAATAAGAGTAGAGGTTGAGTGTAGTAATGAGGATTTGGACTGTACTACTTCAATAAATTCAAACCATAACTATGATTCTGTCACATGATTTTGAAGACTTATGATTTTTAGTAGTAAGTCAGTTTCTCTACCTGTGCCCGTGCTGAACAGTTAATATAAATCCAAAAATATAGCATGAATGCACGTGGAATACGCCATAACTTTGTCTTCATGGTAGAGCAATGGATTGGATTCTGAGAAACTACTGCCTCCCATTTTAAGAAAAAACAAATTGATGAAAAATAAGTGAGAGGCATGTGTGTCATGAAGAATCAATCTATCTCTGCTACTATCAAAAATTATTGAGATTGGGCATACTTAGTAACTGGGGATATTGGCGTCTGATAAACGTATATCCTCACGGATAAAAGGTGTGTCCCAGTTAAAAGTGGAATGGTTAGGCATGCTAAGTAGCCGAGGTTTCTGGCGTGTAAAAAGCGTGTCTCCTCGTGTAGAAAAGCATGTGATAAACCTGACCACAGCTTTCAAAATGATTCCAAAAGGAAAAACTCAAAATTATCTAAAAGGCAGAGGAAAATGGTTGACCAGAGGCATGGCATGCAAAGAAAAGTTGAAAACACTGTTCAGCAAGCACATCTATTAAAATCATCTCATGAAATCTATTATAAGTTTAAGAAGTCATGTGGAGGAAATTAGATATGGGGCGTAAGCTTATTCGTGCAATACTTTCAAATTCAAGTGAACCACTAGGCCCACTCTACTTGTTTACAAGGTGGTCTCTGCTAAGGGTGGATAGGTTAAATAAATGCTTCATTAAGGAAAGGGTGTACACTTCAATAAATTCCCCCAAAACTTAATTCGGCTGATTAAATCCTGACCCTTCGTTTTCTTCACCAAGCTGTTTCACTACCCTAGGATAAACACCCAGGACTCTTCGTATTTCATTTTGCCCTATAAAAACAACCGCCTGGGTCCCTAGGTCGTTCATCTCTTTTTCACCTTCGGTTCCATCAACTTCTGCTCCACCACCTCCTTTCACATCCAACCCTGAGTCGCACGGTGAACTTCTCCAGATTTCATCTCAGCTATCCTCTCTCACCTCCCAATTCCAATCATTTCAAGAGAACATGAATGCTGCCACCGGGCGCTTGGAACTGAGGGTTCAAAGACTAGAGCAGCAGAGGGAGTCCAGATTTATCAAGCAGCAGGAACATTCTGCCCATGCCAGCTCAAGATTTAACCGACTGGTTGGCACTATAGCTCTAGTGTCCGAAGAAATGGGTACGTGCATCTCGTTCACCACTGAGCAGAACAAACAATTTCACCACGATACCATTTCAGAACTCCAGAGACTACGGGTGTACTGTGCACGCATTGTTGGCAAGCCCGCTCCCAAGGCAAAAAAAAGTGTGAAGATCGACAGTTCCTCGTCCTCTTCGGAGTGACTTTTTGATTTCCCCTCTTTTTGTTGTTGACAAAGGGGGAGAGAGAGTCTTATGTCAATGTCATTGTGCTAAATAATGCCAAGTCTACTTATGTTATTTTGATCTTACCTTCTCTGTGTTGAGTCACCTGGTAACTAATGCTAGGATGTTTTTGAATAACATATCAAATGAATTGTCTGGCTGAAATAATTGCATGTTTTGTCACAATGACTCATGGTTGTCATCATCAAAAAGGGGGAGAATGTTGTGCATCCCTTTAGTTTTGATGATGACAAAGGATATGTGTGACTAATCAAAGATCTACTATTTTAATAACACAACACATGCAAGATTGATTGATTGCGTCTTCATATGATGGATGTGTCCAAATCAATACTAATCTGAATGCTCAAGTTATTTCAGGTTTACTGAAGTACTAATGAAGTCAACAGATCAGAGGAAGTTTTCAGGGTTGCCTGTCGACCAGTGAAGAGGTTAGTGTCGACCAACGAATCTAACAAGACACAGCTCCAGTTACTTTTCCTCTGTACAAGCTTCGGTGGTCAACCAAAGGCGTGCCCATTGTCGACCACGAAGCAATACAAGCATCAGTCTGAACCATCAATCGTCTGGACATTTACCCCCTATCGACCAGCGAGAAGGTCATTGTCGACCACGAGCATCAGCCAGAATAAACAGTCGTCTGGACATTATTCTCTGTCGACCAGCGACAAGATCATGGTCGACCACAGGCGAAGCAGGGTCCAGAACCGAACTCTAACCGAATTCAGTTTCTGTTGAGAGAAACCTGCAGGTTGTTGCTGCAGGTTGTTGGGCAGTTCAGATGATAAGATTCCGCACTGGATTTAAGGAGAGAATCTTGGAAAGAACCAGTCAACTTATTCAAATCTTTCAGGTAAATCTTCTCCCTGTTTTCTAGCCGATAATCCAATGGATGTGCGCTCAATTACGAATCTGCACGGGAAAAGCCTATGCTTTGAAAAGAACTGGTACAAAAGGTAAAGATGACAGAGAGTGGGGTGTGGAACACAGAGTAGAAGAAAAAGAAAGAATACACCCACGAAGATACTCTGAAAGAGGAAAGAAGGAGTGGCTCTTCAGAAACCACAAAGACTGCACAAGACCGAAGGCATCTTCATTGCTGCAGAAGGAAGACTGACTCAAGGCAAGCAAGACTCCAGCAGCGTCGCAGCTGAAGGCAATCGTCTGGAAGTTCCACAGGGAGTCTATTCCTGTTACCTGCAGTCCCAGGCTGAACTCTTTTTCTTTGATTCAAAAGCTCTTATTCAGTCCTATTGCATCTTTTGTTCTTTTCATTACATCAAGTGTCAAGCTGTGAGGCAGCGGGTACAAGCTATGTGTCAGCGGGAAGAAGCTGTGTATCAGCGGTGTGTTGGTTGAGATCAGGAGTTCTCATTTAGTGAAGCCTTGCTCAAGTTGAGCGAGGGGTGGACGTAAGTCTCGGGAAGAGACTGAACCACCTAAAACACTTGTCTTGTGGTTTTGCTTGTGGTGTGTGCTCTTCTTATTGCTTGCTGTCGCTGTAGTTATCAGTTTTATCTTTGCAACCCATAGTTTGCTTAAGGTCTAGTCGATCTTTGGTTTATAAATTGAAAAAGGGGCTAGATCTATTCACCCCCCCTCTAGATCTATTCAGTCCGTACGCAACAAGTGCCACTAGACTAAGGCAGATGAAACTTAGTTAGGGCAGAGTGCCACTAGACTAAGGCGGAGGAAACTTAACTAGGGCAGGGTGCCACTAGACTAAGGTAGATGAAACTTAGCTAGGGCCAGGTGCCACTAGACTAAGGTAGATGAAACTTAGCTAGGGCCGGGTGCCACTGGACTAAGGTAGGTAAAACTTAGTTAGGGTAGAGTGCCACTAGACTAAGGCAGATAAAACTTAGTTAGGGCAGAGTGCCACTAGACTAAGGCAGATGAAACTTAGCTAGGGCAGGGTGCCACTAGACTAAGGTAGATGAAACTTAGCTAGGGCCGGGTGCCACTAGACTAAGGCCGGTAGAGCTCGGCCAGGGCGGAATGCAACTAGACCAAGGATAGACATAAGTCACTCTGGGAATGCTGGTTGAACCATGTGATACAGCTTCAGGTGTTTCCCATTAAGGGGGGAGAACTGGATGACTCCTTTGTGATCCACAAGGACATACGCACCCCCTTCATATACTCGGTAGACGACATACGGTCCGACCCAGTTTTCAACCAACTTCCCCATGGGGTTGGAGGCCATCACTTCTCTTCTTTTAACCATTACCAGGTCACCCTTTTTGAATTCCCATCCTTTGACCAGCTTATCAAAAGCACGGGCCATGCGGGCTTGATAGAGTTGGATATTTTGTTGCGCCCGGAGACGCTTTCCTTCGAGCTCAGCAAGCTCCTCCAGTCTTCTTTCTATGTTGGTCTGCTCGCTGCTTACCAATCCGTGCTGGATGACGATTCGCAACGAGGGGACCTCTAACTCAATTGGCACCACAGCCTCCGACCCATATACGAGGGAGTAGGGTGAATAGCCAGTCGGGGTCTTGTAGACTGTACGGTAAGCCCAGAGTGCTTCGTACATTCTTTCTTCCCAATCTTTTTTATTAGCCTTGACAGTTATTGCTAGCAGAGTGCATAGCATTTTGTTGAAGGCTTCTGCAAGTCCATTGGCTTGAGGGTAGTAGGGAGATGATGCCCTCCAATCAATCTTGTATTTATCGGCTAGTCGGTACACCTTCTGATTATTGAAGTGACTGCCGTTGTTAGATATGATTCGGCTGGGTACTCCAAACCGGAATATTATGTTTTGTCGGAAGAACCTGGCGACTAGTTCTCCCGTCACTTCTCTCAATGCTACTGCCTCTGCCCACCTGGAGAAGTAGTCTGTAGCTGCTAAGATATATTTGCATCCGGATGAAGATGTTGTTGTGTCCCCTGTGGCTCTGTGGTTTTGATGATGACAAATGTTATGTGGCTCTGTGGTTTTGATGATGACAACTGTTATGGCTCATTATGTATTGATGATCTAATCCTGATGAAATATGAGGAACTGTCAGAACATGTTTAAGGATGACTCACACTCATGAAGTCAACCTATGTCAAAGTCAAATCTCTGACAGGTACAGTCAATGCACAGTTATATCAGGTAATGTTCTTTGCATTTCACAGGTTTACACATTGCACACACATACAAGTCTACACACTCAAAGTTTACACATTGCATTGCAGAATGCATGTAGAGTCTATACATTACTTTGTGTTGTGTTTGTGCATCGTTTAGAACACAAGTCTATACATCCATTCCTTCAGTTCAATATCTGCTATGTGCATACATTGCATCGGTGCATTGCTTCCTCTGTGCATATACTGCATCAGTGCATCCATCAGGCATACAGTCTATACACTAATGCATGTGAGGTCCTGTCTGCACGAAAATGTCTATACATGCATGCAGGCAGTCAAGTCTATACATTGCAGCTCACACATCCAGCAAGTCTGTACACTGCATTCCTCGCAGGCATAGCTGTTTCATGCATTCATATAGTCTACACATTGCACGTGTTGCACATTCACATGGTCTATACATTGCATGTGTCGCAGATAGCATAGTCCATACATTGCAGTTCTCACAGGCTAGCAAGTCTGTACACTGCATGGCTAGCGGGCTAGTAAGTCTATACATTGCATGGCTCGCAGGGTAGCAAGTCTATACATTGCATGGCAAAGTTCAAAGTCAATACATTGCTGCATTGCTTGCATTTGTGAAGTCTATACATTGGCTGTTGTCTTGCAGCATTAACCCAAGTCCATACATCAGTTGCAGCACTGCACGCACACTCAAAGTCCATACACTGCATTGTGGCATGCACACTAGCAAGTCTGTACATTAGGTATCTTTACCTACGTTGCAACTCGCAAGTCTATACACTAGTATATTTTACCTACGTTATATTCTCGCAAGTCTATACACTGGCATCTTTACCTACGTAGGACTTGCAAGTCTATACATCGTGCAGTCTGCACATTGTGGGTAGCAAAGCCTGTACAACGGTGTGTCAGCAAGTCTGTACATTGCTCACCATCTCACTGAGCGTCTCAAGTGGACACCAAGTGTGTACACTGTCATCTTGCAGCACAGCATAAGTCTATACACTGGACCGTCTCTCTTAGCGTCTTGTGCATGAGTCAAGTCTGTACAGCCTGTGTTCAGCAACATCAAGTCTATACAACGCATAGCTGCACGCATGACTAAGTCTGTACATTGGCATCTTGTAGCGTTAGCACAAGTCTATACAGCCTGTGTGCTTCATATTGCCAAGTCTATACAATGGCTTGCAGCACTCAAAGTCTATACACTGGCTGCAGCAGGCTCGCACACACTAAGTCCATACATTGCACAAAGTCTGAACATTGGTATCTTTACCTACGCCTAAGTCTATACATTCTTATAGGCATTGTGCATTGTTCAAGGCGGAGTCTGTACATCATTATGTTGTTCTTGTGCCGTAGCAAGTCTATACATTCCTTACGCTTGGCATTTGACGCCCACCAACAGTGGCGTCACTTGTGAAACAAATGTCTTGGTGTTAGGCATCTTTCTGTTAAGTATGACTTCATCAACTCTATACATTGTCTGCTTGCATAACACAGAGTCTGTACATTCTTTCAGCATGACAATGCATTCACTTGCAATGTATATACTTTACTGTCTGTAGCTGAACATGCATTTCACTCTAACTCTGTACATGCCATACATGAAGTCTATACATGTTGCTGCTTAGCATTCACTGAGTCTATACATGCTCATAGTCTGCATACATGAAATCTGTACATGCTTCAGTGTCACATTCACTAAGTCTGTACACGCTTCAGTCTCGCATACACGAACTCTGTACACGCCTTACAATGCCAAAGTCCTGCATGCGTGAAGTATGTACAAGGCCAAAGCACTGCATATATATATGTAGTCTGTACATGGCATTATTCTGCATTCACCAAGTCTATACAATGCCATAGCCACGCATTCATAAAGTCTGAACATTACATTGCTTCGCATTCATGAAGTCTGTACATCGCTTCTGCAGTGCCTTCATTAAGTCTGTACAAGGTTTTAACCTTATACTGATAACTCTGTTCGAATGTCTGACAGGGACACTTTGCAGAGACTGATGATTGGCACGTGATCCGAGGTTGGAAGGACTGACAGAATGGTGACACGTGTACTGAAGCATGCTGAGATGCTGCCACGTGTTCAAGTCATTGGGCGGGAACTCAAATGCCACTCGCCCAATTCCTGATGCTCTATATATATGAAGCTTCTTCCACCTGAAGAAGTGAGATCGAGAGACAGAGAGCTCTAGCAGAAGAGAGACAGAGAAATAGCAAGAGTAGAAAAAAAAGAGTAGAAGAGCAGAGCGCCTGCACGATCCAGGAGAAGAAGAAAGAGAGTGAAGAAGAGAAAGAGAAAGAAAGAGAGATAGAGTGAGAAAGAGAAAGAAAGAGAGACTGAGTGATCTGAAGAAGAAGAAAGGTAGAGAGAAGCTTCATTCTGAAGATCTGTCTTCACTGGACCGTGGATCAAATCCAGGCCAGTCAGCTCATTCTGAGCCACATTGTGCTTCATCATTTACAGCCTTCCGATTGCTGTTGTCTATGTTTTTTCTTTCTATTTTACACCATTTCTTCAAGCTGTTAGTCAGCGGATGCAGTGGAGGATTCCATTGGACGGGTAAGCTGTAATCCCCAGTGGTTGCAGAGAAGGCTCTTCTCTGGACAGCAAGCTGTGTTGCTCAGCAGGCGAGGTGGATACCTCGGACAGCAAGCTGTGTTGCTCAGCGGTTGCAGAGGATCTGTTCCTCTGGTCGGCAAGCTGTTAAGCCCAGCGAAGCTGTGTATCAGCGGTTGTAGGCAAGCTGTGATGCCCAGCTATTCAAGCTGTGAGTCAGCGGAATCCACACTCGGTTTGAGTGTGGGGTGGATGTAGGTCTGCTGGACCGAACCACCTAAAAATCATTGTGCAATGGTTTGATTTCATATTTGCTTCCGCTAGATGAATGTTTAGGCTCGATATGCTTTCACATGTTCATTGAGCTATTTGACTGCACATTTACTACTTGATTGAACACCTTATAGTAGTTTAGATTCGGTAGATCTGTATCTATTTTTGCCTCAGCTTCTTTGAGTGTTCTAAGTTTTAGTCAAGAGGTAGTTTTAATTGGGCGAGTTTTTTAAGGAGAGATTCATTCCCCCCCCCCTCTGAATCCCTAGCACCGAACCCAACAGATGCTGGTAGTGGTCCCACCACGTCCGTACCCCATTGAGCAAACGGCCAGCTTGGGATGGTAGGATGTAGTGGCACAGGTGGCCTTCTTGACACAGTGGCATGTTCCTGACACCTTTGACAGGCTTTGGCGAACTTGCAGCAATTGTCAAACATAGAAGCTCAATCGTGGCCCAGTTTCTTTATTTCAATTTTCATTTTCAGACCGACCTGGTGTGCCCCGACTGACCCGGCATGGACCTCTTGCATTACCTGTCTGGCTTCCCCTAGGGATAAGCAGCGAAGTAAGATCTTTCTTTAGGCATCCGCCATTATTCGGAACAATGTTCCGTTCCTCATCTCATAGGAGTCTTCGACTCACAGGAGCTTCATTCTCTGTTCTTTTTCCTTTGGGAGTTGTTGGTGTCGAAACCAATCCAGGAGGTGCTCCCGCCAATCGGACTGCTGGATTGCTTCTACAGCTATCACTTCATTTGCTAGTTCATCGGCTAGAACTTTAATCACACTGGGGACCTACCGTCGGTTGATCACTGTTATATTCAGGCTTGTATTAGGCAGGACCGCCAAAGAACTGGCCAGCTTTGCGAGGGCGTCAGCTTGAGCATTCTGTCCTCGGTTGATGTGCTTGATGCTAATGAAATAGAATCTTGTCATCGGGCGGAGAGCTAGATGGTAATAAGGAATGAGTTCTTGCTTCCGTACATCGAACTCCCCTTCCAACTATTTTATAACCAGCATGGAGTCCCCAAATGCTTCTAGCATTTGAATCCCCATGGACAGAGCAATCTGTAGCCCGATTATGAGGGCTTCATATTCTGCTTCATTGTTTGTGCAAGGCTTGTTTATTGAACAGGATGTATGTATGACTTCTCCTTCTAGAGATTTCAAAACTATGCCTGCCCCTGCCCGGACCCTGGCTGATCCAGTTGTTGAGGTGTCAATTCTGGAGGTGCCGTCAAAATACAGCTGCCATAGAGAGGGCCACACTTGGCCAACCTCTAAGGTTTCATCTTCGGGAAGCTCTGGTTCCAGGGGGCAGTCTTCAGGTACTAGATGCTCAGCAAAGAAGTCTGCGATAGCTTGGCCCTTGACGGCCCTTTGCGGTACATAGGAGATATCATACTCCATAAGAATCACTACCCATTTGCCTAGGCGGCCTTTGAGGGCTGGTTGGGACATGATGTATTTAAGCGGATCCTCTTTGGAAATCAGCTTAACTTCATGCGACAGCATATAGTGTCGGAGCTTCTTGATCGCAAAGACCAGTGCCAAGCAGATCTTCTCAATATAAGTGTACCTCTCCTCAATTCTGACCATTCTTCGACTGAGGTAATAGAGGGCTTGTTCTTTTCCTTCTTCATTATTTTGGGCCAGCATTGCCCCCAGGGAGTTGCATGTGGCTGCTATGTAGAGAATTAGCGACCGTCCTTTCACCGGTGTACCCAGAACTGGAGGAGTCTTTAGATAGTCTTTCAGCTTGTCAAAGGCCGTCTGGCATTCTTCATCCCAGTAGAAGGGAACATCTTTCATCATTAGCTTATGGAAGGGGTGGCGTCGCCCCGACAAGTTGGATATGAAACGCCGGATGTATGCTAGGCAGCCTTGAAGAGATCTTAGCTCGGAGAGGTTCCTTGGAGAGGGTAGCTCCTGAATTGTCTTGATCTTTGCGGGGTCTATTTCAATTCCCCGATATCTGACAATGAAACCCAAGAACTTGCCGCTAGATACTCCGAACGCGTACTTCATAGGGTTCATCTTTAATTCATACTGCCTCAACCTCTGAAAAATAACTCGGAGGTCTTGTACATGGTCTTCTTTCTTTCTGGTCTTGACTACCAGGTCATCTATGTAGCACTCGACCTTATGGTAGAGCAGCTCATCGAATATTCTGGTCATTGCTCGCTGATAAGTTGCGCCGGCGTTCTTTAATCCGAACGGCATTCTCTTGTAGTCATAAATGCCTTTGGGAGTTCGGAAGGCAGTGTGGACCCGGCCATGTTCTGCGATCCATATCTGGTTGTAACCGGATGACCCATCCATGAATGATAGGGCCTCATGACCGGTTGTTGCATCTATCATGACCTCCGTTATTGGTACTGGGAAGTCATCTTTGGGGCAGGCTTTATTTAGATCTCAGAAGTCAACACATATCCGGATCTGTCCATTCTTCTTTTTTACGGGCACAATGTTAGCTAGCCACATGGTATATTGATTTTCCTCGACGAAACCCACATCAATGAGCTTGTTGACTTCCTTGCATATTTGAGTGATGACCTCTGGCCTCATGCGCCCCGGCGGCTGCTTCACCAGCTCGACTTCAGGGTTTATGGTTAGCTCATGCTGTGAGACTGTGGGGCTCAGTCCTGGCATCTCCTTGTAGGTCCAGACAAAGCAATCCCGATATTCCTGCAGCAGCTGGATGTACAGCTTCTGTTCTTCAGTAGACAGTTGGGCATTGAGGAAGGTTGGCCTGGGGTCATCCTCATCTCCCAAGTTGACTTCTATCAGTTCATCGACTGTTGCTTGGCCTCCGTCTTCTATCTCAGGGGGTGCGGGCTGAAGGTCGACAAAGTCTGGTATATCATCTTCGAGGTCGAGGACCTCGATCTCTTCATCTTGCCTTATCTAAGCTTCGTCAGGAATCTCTGGTTCGGTTGGTAGCGGTTGCATGAATTGCTCCGCCAACAAGTCTACCTCAATAGCAGTTCCGAGGGGTGAGTTGACTGCCTCCTCCCTTGCTGAGGGGGTTGCAGTCGCTAGGGACTGGTGATTGTTTGTCATTAAGTCAGAGTAGCACTGTAGCTCCATGGTGCATGGTGAGCAGGTCTCGTCCCCTTGGATCACCATATCTTTAGTGGAGGTAGCTATTTCTTTTCTAGCAACACCTATCTCTTGATCAGGCTTGGGAGAAGCTTCCCTGACAGGTTCAAGAAGTGCCGACATCATCAACAGAGGAGGGCTACTAGAGGAAGGCAACCCTGTTTCTTCAACATCTTTAGCTTCACTACTGCTAGCTGTATCAAATTTAGCTTGAAGAGCTGCTTCTTCAGGGTAGACCTGTTCCCAGCATCGGCAGGGGAATATGTCCTCTGATCCCAGACTTCTTGGTTGAGCTGGCTCAGTGTATTCAACTTCTGCTGGGTGTTCATCAAAAGTTGCCCCCAGTGGTTTATCCTCAGTTGGGTAGAAAGCGGAGATGGTATCCACTTCATAGCGTCCGCTGTAATAGTATTCCTCGAGGGTGAAGCCCACCCTGGGTGTTGAGAGACACGTCTCATTTCTTTATCCAGGCTCGGGGGATACCGTAGCTTCTAGAATGCTTCTTTCTTCTTGCGAGGTTGGCCAGAGGGGATCTGCTGCTTCTGGAACATCTTGACCATTCGGCTTCTTATAAATGCCAACCCCTGTATAGGCACTGACGGGTTTTCTATATCTTCAGGCAGATGACAATTTGTATTCTCCTGTGTAGGGTGCTCCTCATTTGTGTAGAACAGGCTGCTGGGACCATCTATCTGTGCCACCTTCCAAGCTCTGAAAGGCTCGACGGTGACATTATCGAGACTAAGAATTGGCTTGGTAAGGCCTTCTGGGATCCCGATGTGGTCGTGCTGCTGGTCGACCCTGAATTTAGTGACTTCGGGGTAGATGGCGGGAGGTGCAATCCGGCCGACATCCCTGGTGACAGTGATGTGTGAAACTGTCTTGGGATTAACATATTCGCGTGGCGGCAGAGGGAACCATCCGGCTTTGGAGGTGCTTTTTGTTGTGCTAGAAGAGGTCTTGGCTTCAGGGGCCTTCTGCGACCGTTCTACATATAGAGGGGCATCCGCCAAGTGGCATTTGAACACTTCGAACGGATGGAGATCAGCAAATACTCTTTCCTCCTTCCCATCCAGGTTATATTTGCTGCACTGGTGGAGCGTGGAAGCTACCACCATGTTCTCGTGTAGCCAAGGGTGGCCAAGTAGTGCCTTATATGAGGTGCGAGAATCGATGACATGAAACTTCACCTTCGTGACAAAGTCCGCTAGAGTGAGTGTGAGCTCTGCTACTCCTAGCGATACTTTGCACTTTTGGTTGAAGCCGGTAATACGCATATCTCTGACTTTCTGGAGATGCACGTTGAAGTAGTGCCTCTCATATATTCTGTAGGGCAGGATGTTGACGGCTGCCCCGGGATCCACCAGGATTCTATTCAGCTCCCGGCCATTTAGATGCCCCCTCATATACAGAGCTCTGTTGTGGCTGGTAGTGGGGAGCAACATGTCCTCCTGGGTGAAGGTCATGCTGGCCTCCGGTAGTGCCTCAGCTAGGCAAGCTTCATATTGGGCCGGCATCTGTAGGGCAGTAATGATCGCATGTCGGGTCTCTTCACTCAGAGAGAGGATTTCCCAGACTAGTAAATCTTGCCGGAGCTTTTTCAATAGCTTGACCACCCGACTTCCTGCTTGGACATTGGATAGCTTCATTTCTTCTGCCCATCTGGGCTTGGGAGATTCTTGGACTGTGGCCCCTGATGGCCCTACTTCATCAAACTCGGAGACTGCACCCTTCTGCTTGGGGTCGTCTCCTTGTTGTCCTTCACTGGCTGCTATCGGGCGAGCTTCTGCTTCCTCTGGTAATTCGGCAGATTGTTGGAGTTGCGGGTATATACCCCCAGTTGATGGTTCAACCTCCTGGCATAGTTGCTTCCCCTTTGACATCTTCACAAATTCTAGGAAGGAAGGAGCGGCAGTGCTGCCCCCACTCTAGTTGTATAGGCCTGACGGAGGAGGGATTTGGACTCCCCGAACCTCCGGAGGGGGTATTTTATAGGGTTGCTCTGAAGATAATGTTGTGGTTGGCAGGCGGTTGACGCCCCCACCTTCGGCCTGACCGGGTTGCATGTGCAGCAGTCGCGGCTTCGGCCTGACTTTCCTTGGCGGCGGGTGTGAAGCATATCTCTTCTTCATCCTCCTCACCAGGCAGATTAAACAGAGCAGAGAGGGTGTTGCAGGAAAGGATTGTACCCTTTGTAGCCTTGCTGGCCCTTCTCTTCTTTCTTCATCTTCTTTTCTTTTCTTCAGCTGGTGCTTGCCCCCAGAACAGACTGCCATCCCTATCTGATGCTTTGTCAGCTTCCTCTTCCTGCTTTAGTGAAAGTTGTTCTATCTCCTGCCACGGGACATGATCCCGTACTAGCAGAGGTTCTAGCTCAGGCTGTACATACTCATCTAGCCCATTTATGTAGTCCTGTAGCCACCGGGCTTCTGGACTGATTTCCTTGATTACCGGCAACGGAGTCTGCCTCCTCCGGTTGTGAGTAGGTATTCTGATGACTGCAGGTGGGCTGGTCTACACAGGTGTTGCCACTGGCAGAGGGGGTCATGGTGTGATGCCACGAATATGTGCCCCCACTGCTGGGCGAGACATGCCCTTCTTCTTGGTTCTTACGGAGACTTGCTACCATCCCTCTTGTTCTTTCATTGGGGCCAGAAAGCAGGCTTCATAGGTGTGCTGAGTACTGGCTTCTGCGGTCTCCTCAAGTAGTGCTTGATATAGAGAGACCATGTTGACGACGGCTCTTCTTAGAGGCGCCTCATGTGGTTGTGGAGGGTCAACCTTGTACTCCCCCAGCTCTATCTCTTCTTTCTTTATCATGCCTTCGATAATATCCTTGAAAACATAACAGTCTTCAATTGGATGCCCCAGCATCTGGTGGTAGGGGCAAAATCTTGGGCTAT
This sequence comes from Amorphophallus konjac, assembly GCA_022559845.1. NCBI lineage: Eukaryota > Viridiplantae > Streptophyta > Magnoliopsida > Alismatales > Araceae > Amorphophallus > Amorphophallus konjac. The sequence continues at coordinate 212,502,957 of CM040127.1, forward strand.
CTCTTCTCTTCAGGTCCTCCGGCCTCTTTGGCTCAGGCAGGGTGACCTTATCATACTGGGTAACCCAGTCAAACAAGATCCTGGTCTTCTCCTTCGGGAAAGAGTAGGCCTTCTTCATCTTGTCCCGGAGTGACGGACCTTCTTTGCCATCCTCGGTCTTAGCAGGCTGAGGAGCATCCGTCTTCTTGCCTTTGTCTTTTTTCTGTTCAAACACTTTGATATCAAGGGCGTTTGCTTCTTTAGGTGCCTGGCGCCGCTCTGCTGCCTTGCCTTTTTGTGCAGCGGCAATATTTGGTGTAGGGGCAGGTTTTGCCAGAAAGGCTTCTACCTCTGCCACAATATTATTCAGGCAGTCGAACGACTGAATTTCCATACCAATCATTTTTTCCAGCACCTCTCTCCTGAGGTTCTGCTTGCAGATCTATACAACGTCCTCCTGGTAAGGGGGCCGCTTGCATCTCATTCCGAGGTTCCTCCACCTCTTGATGTAGTCAAGGGCCGTCTCATATGCACTCTGTTTTGCCGAATATAGTTCAGCCACTATGACCTCCCTCTCTGTGACATGGAATCTTTCTCTGAACTTCCTCTGCATGTCCGACCAGTCGCTGATCGACCCGGTCAGAAGGCTGGAGTACCATTCAAATGCGAGCCCTGTGAGTGAGGACCCGAAAAACTTCAGTAAATATGACTCGTCGGTGGCCAGGTCACCCATGACGGTCATGTAGTAGGCGACATGTTCCTTTGGGGATCCCTTCCCGTTGAACTTGTCGAATTTTGGCAGCTTGCTAATCCCAGGAGGGAGTCGCTTGGCAGCATGATGCGACGGGTATGGAACCCTATATGCATCGAATGCGACATAGTGGCCTTTGGCCCTTTCAGCGAGCTTCAGCTCGATCATCCTTTCCACCATCATCTGGCTCGTGATGGTCGGATCAACCTGTTCTTAGTAGAAGTGTGTCGGTTGCAAGTAGGGGGTGACCAGGGTGGTCGCCTGCTGTGGAGGACGCAGCAGTGGAGGTGTCTGGTGCACCTGTGGTAGTATTGGTGGCATCAACGGCTGTGATGGGCGCTGTTGAGTTGTTGCCAAGCTCGGTTCCGCCTGCTGAGGCGGGGTGTAGAGTGGTGGAAAGTCGTTTTGGTTGACGGCTCCCCTTGATGACTCGGCCTGCATATCAGGCTACTTGGATGCTGAAGACTGCTCCGTCTTCTCCATCAATTGCTTTTTCAGTTGTTCTATCTCTTGGCGGTACCTTTGGAGTATCATCAGTACGACCGGATCCATGGCTGCTGTGCTGGGGATAGTCTCTATCGTCTCGCCGGATGCACCCTCAGGTAGGATGTCGAGCAAGACGTCTTCTTCTTCTGCTGCCGTCACCACATTTGCGGTGAGAATAATAGCCTTGTCATGCTGCTGGAGGTGGGCCAGAGTTTGCCTCCCCTTGGTTGCCGCCAGCTTCTCCTTTGCGGCTTCCGCCCTTCGAGTACTCGGCCCCGATCTTCCGGCCAGCCGGGCCAACTCCTAAGGTTCTTCGGGCAATCTCCCATAGTGGCTAGATATCCCAGCCATGTTGTAGGTGAAAATCTGCATCTTTCTTCTCTGTCTGCAAACCCTCCTTTTGACATTTTCTGGGAAGGAGAGCCTTTCAAATACAGAGACCCTTCTTCCTTCCCCCTGGTGGGGAGTAACTTCATCGGCTTGAATATCCAAGCCGTCTTCATACCCATTGTCATCGACCGATGATGTCATTCTTCTGTCTTCTTCTTCTTCCACTGCCATTGATGAGCAGTGATCTTCTTCAGCCATGGCTGCTTGTAACAGCTGTTGTTGGCCCAAGGGGGGGTTGCCTAATCCCCTAAAATAGCTTCTGACCATATTGGTCATTTCTTCATGCCCTCGGCCCGGATGCAGGGTCGGTGATAGTTGTCGACCTCCCATCTGAGGGATGTAAGCAAGCCGAGCGCTTTCGACAGTCTGCTGAAATCTTTCTCCCACAGCGGGGATGTTGGCCTGTCGGGCACAGGCCCTAAAGCTTCCAAAGTGTGGAGGGTCCACAACCGTCTCTTCCTTCTTCGGGGCAAGGCCCCTCTTCTTGGTCTTGCCTGCTCCAGTACATCTGGAGCGGTGTTGGACTGGTGCATCTTGGTAGGCAGGCTGGACCTTCTTGGGGACCCAAACCTGCTTGAATCTTCTTGGCTCAGGAGCCAACCTTCTCTGGCCATGGCGGCCGGCTTCTTCCTCCTCGGCTCTTCTTCCAGATAGAGCCTGATAAGAGTTGTAGACTGGTACTGTGGGGATCACTCGATCCGGGCTCACTCGAGCTGGGCGTCCATCCAGAAAGACGCGGAGCCCCCTACCAGCATGGACATGCCGGACATGGAGAGGCGTCCGGTCGTAGCAGCAACAACCTTCCTTCGGGGGTTCCGGTGTCAGCGCCTCCTGAAATTCTTGGCAGGGACGGGGCAGGCCCCGTGAGCAATATGATGCACCATGCAACTGGCGACTTGAATCGGGCTCGTAGGCAAGCTTGTACAGCGTCGAGCCTCCGGGGCCACGACCTTCTCAGCAATCTTCTTCTCTGTGGGCTCCGAGGACTCCGTCTGTAGCATGTTAGCAAAGGCCAACCCCAAGAAGTTGGGGAAGCTTACGGCTGGTGGGAAGGAGCCGAAAACCGTGGGCACTGCCAGGTACCCGTGTTCAGCGTGGCCAGCGACGATCGCGGGGCCGAAGTCAAGACCCGTGAGTCCCAATGACGTCATCGGTCACCTGAGACAGACGGACAAACAGTCAGTATTCTTGGGGGAAGCCCCTGAAGGTATCCTCTCTTAGCAAAGAGATGAAGAGAGACTAGTGTCCCACTGGGTGTGCCAGACTTGTGGGGACGGATTTTGATCTATCCTTTTGTTTGTTTCTATTTATTTGATTTGCTTGTTTATTTGGTTTATTAATTAGGCGTGCCAGTCACTGGCGTGACAATTTATTACGCGCTCGACTTGACTCGATCAGTCGATTGTGATATTCGTGTCGGGACTCGGAGTCGATCATACCATAAAGGTTATGACGTTAATTACGTTCTCTAAGAAAGAGGACAACCCTTGATTAATTGCCAAGAAAGGACGCCTCGAGGGCAAAACAAGATAAGACTACGATGCCGTCTTCATTAGCAGGACGTGAAATGTGTGTGGATAATCATGCGATACAATATGTGATAATAATGTGCAGAATAAATCCAGCAGCATGGTATGCCAAGTGAGAATATAGGTCATCCATCCACGGAATGTCGGGATGGAAGCCAAAGGAAAGATGGGCGTAGCCCGAGATCCAAAAGGATCACAATATGACGGGACAATGTCCACTATCATGGTACTTGTTGATATCCCCTTTAGAGGCCATTGGTGGACGTGCAGTGGCAGAACTCCAAAGGCCAGCGAGGTTAGCAGAAAACATTGCAGTCAAATGGCATGGTGTGGGGTAAGACCCCGTTAATTTAGCTCCTTCAGACTTGGATGAAGAACCATGATTCCCCCCCCCCCCATGATATGATGAAAACTGGCATGATGGTCCACGGAGGTTAGGGTACCAGGTCTAGACTGGTTTTAGGCTCAGTAAAGTTGCTGGGATGTTGGATGTTTGAGTGGTAGCTATTGTTAAGATGAAGCGGCATGGATGGGAGCCGGCGTGAAGACCAACTGGCATAGTGGGGTCTCGGCGCGATGATGAACTCCCGGGTTGTCGGCACGGCAAGTGGCCGGCACGACCAGCGTCTCGGGGCTCCCGTCATCCGGTGCGGAACCCGCACCGGGAGAGGGCTACGCCGGGAGGCTATATGGCGCCGAGAAGAGGGGTTTCTTCAGGTTTCAAGGCTTTGAAGGCTTTGTGAGATTGAGGGGGGGGACCCTCTCATGTTTAGTGACAATTTCATAGGTTTGTCCATGGTGGTAGTTGGGTAAGGTGGAAAGTGAGGGTGGACTCATCCATGGAAGGTCTAGGAAGACCGTATGACTGTAATGGTTGTATTCCCATGTTATAGTGGGCAAAGGATCATGAGATGGTCTGCCTCAGATTTCTGCCATACAGCCGGGGGTAGATTCATAATTTCAGTGAAGACGTCACACGATGCGATGGAGTAAATATCGTGGATGAATTTTGGCAGCATCTCCCCTTATTTTGGACTGTGCCAAGAGGGGAGTATCGGTCATCTACCCACAGAATGTCGAGATGGAAGCCAAAGGAGAGCCGAGCGTAGCCCTGGATCCAAAAGGATCTCAATCCTATGGGACAGTGTCCACCTGTAGTGGGATTTATTAATATCCCCTAGATAGCCAACGGAGAACATGCAGTGGCAGAACTCCATGACTTGATGGGGTGGCAGAATGTAGGGGGGTTTAACCCCATGAATTTGGATCCCACGAGGGTCGAGTGAAGAATACTATTTCCCCTCAAAGTGATGGGGTCTTGTGGCCATGGGTCATCGGGCTCAGAACTGTTGATGGCATTGGCACGAGGCTATCGGCCTGGATGGGGGTCGGCACAAGAGAGAAGAAGGATCTCGGCGCATCGGAAAGAGCTCAACCCGGCGCGGGCAGCACCCGGCGCGAGACTCGCGCCGAGGGAGGGTCGCGCCGGGGGGCTTTGGGATCAGGGTTTTCAAAGGTCAGGAGTCGAGGGTTTCAAAGGGCTCTTTGAGGGTTTTAAAGGGAGGTTTATTCAAAGGATCTTGAGATGGTACTAGGGGGAACTAGGCTATCTCTAAGAGAAGGGGAGTCTTCACTCAGGGGCCTCACTGGGAGTCGGGCCATGGGCTGATTCGTATAAACCTTGATAAGAACATATTCCCATCTACCTCTGCGAGGGAGAAGCCATGAGATGGGTTGTCTCAGTGTCTCACCACTATCGCGGGGATAAAACTGCGGAGACGATTCAACAGAAATCACTCAGACAATCCGAAGGATATGCACTCAGTGAAGCATAATCTATTCACAGCAGCTACCAAATACATTAGGCTCCGAAGGAACAGAGAGGGAGAAGATGACTTCACCCTTGATATTTTATTTCACTGCAAATGACACATACATTCAATATAGCATAAAATAAAGATAGAAGCAGACTACGAAGGTCTGAATACAGACGGCGCCCCTTTACGACCGGGCTATGCCAGCATTCGAGATCATCGAAAACACATCGCTCAGGCATAGAGCGGAAGAACAGAAACGAAAAGAAAAGGAGAGCTAGACTCAAATGAAAGACGGGGATGGGGAAGAATATAGCCCCTCAGGGCATCTTGGAACCGATCCCACCTTGACTCTCTCCTCCGAGCTTCTAAAACTCTTTTCTCTCTTCAGCTTTTATAGAGGGCTCTCGGGCTCTCTTCTTTTCAGTGGCACCCTCTATCTATTCTCCCTTCTCTCCTTCTTCTCTTCTCTGTTCTGGTGTGTTCCTATCTTCTGTCTATGTTTTTTTTTCTCTTGTTCGAAGGCAGCAGCCTTTATAGATGGGTGGCCTTCTGTTCTCGGCGTGAGCTCCCCGGTGCGCCTCAGCACGCATCATCTCGGCGCGCCTGGCTTCGTATTGGGCTTGGCCCATTTGTTCAGAACTCGACGCCGGAAGAGGCTCATCTAATGGGCTTCTTTTCATTGCTCTGGTGGGCTTCTTGGTATATTCTTCTTGAGGCTTGTTTAACACCTTGCGTTCACGCCCATATGTGAGGCAGTGCGAACCCCTTTTCATGAGAATCAAAATTTTCTGAGGCTTCTCTTCAGCAGGCAGATGATTGCCTGGAATTTGTCATAGTTTTATCAGCCTGACTATTTGAATGATAGTCATGCTGGGCAGCGGCCTAGCCAGAGATGGCTTCAACCGAACAGAGTGTTTGGGGGTAGTGAACCTCGTCTATTATGATTCTCAAAACCTCCAGGGATGGCACAGGAGCCGTACCCTTGATTAGTCTTCAAAGGCCTGAATTTGCTTTTAGCTTCTTCTTGTACATTTTAGGTGTCAACAGCCATGTGCATGGTCTTGGACTGTGAGTCCAGTCACCTAGCCTGAGGCTAGAGATCTCTTGAGTTCCCTTTTAAGGGGATGGTCTTGGCGGCTCGTGAGATGCCTCAGTATTCGTGTTACTGTGGTTTTAGACCTAGGGATTAGGCTAGATTAACGGCATTGTGCTATTACGTATGACGATCTTGACCCCGAGTCTTGTGACTTAAGGATCGTTAGATTTAGTGAGTCTTGAAGACTGCCCAAAGTCCAGTGGCTCGGCGCCACTTGGTTCTTCTCTACTTTCGCACAGGGTGCGTGCGTGTTTCTTGGAGTTCTCCTCGAAGAGTGGTCACACCAGTGACTCCCCACTAGTCGTTGCCTTTCGACACGCGAGTGGTCCCACCAGGGAGTGGTGGCGAGGCTATCCCAGAGAGAGACAATTTTTAGGCTGGTTATCGTCGGGCCCCACGTCTTGCAGCCAGTGTCCGGCTGAGGGGAAAACCAATTAGAGGGCCAGACCAGGGATGCATGGTCTGTGTGTGCACACGTGGTTGGGGGCGGTTGGACCCATGCTAACGAGCGCGACCCCAACTAGTCACTTGTTTTGTGGTTACCAGTACGGTGTCCCCGTTCCACCAGGGGTCCAGGGGGACACCTGAGGCGCAGTCTAAGACGTTAGTGGATGCATCCGGCCTCGATTCTGGTGGGCAGGTACTCCTGTCACGTGAGACGTGACTCTCCTATTTCTGAGTTCCGTTTCCCATCTGCGAGGCGTGGTTTTCTGGACCGTCCTGTGTTTCCGAGGTAGTGTCCATGGTGCTAGTAGCTTCACCGAGGTGTTGTCGCGCTAGTGTAGGATTGTGCGGTCCCGATTGGTCGTGCCTGTGTGGGCAGACTTCTTCGGTAGGGTTACCGTGAGTTTTACCTCGATAAGTGGTGCTAGTGTAGTCCGGTTCCCGATGGTAAGATCGGGATTTCTCTTTCTGCTTGACCAGTACAGTAGGAGTAGTTGTAGTGCCGAGTTTTGACCGGTCACCGGTTCACTGTTCCTGCTTTGGTCGTAGCTGCTCTCTTTTCCACTACTACCGTTGTTTCTAGTTGGGGTTCCGCGGGACCCCTGCTGAGTCTCTGTCCGGAGACTCATCCCTGCTTTTCAGGTGTAGCGGTTCTTCCTCGAGGTTCGAGGGTGCAGCGTTGGAGTTCTGTAGTAGCCAGCTCGCCGGGCCGAGTGTTCACTTGGCATGTGGTACGTTTTACTATTTTAGACTATACTTTCTATTGGATTGGACTTTGTTGTAGTAGTTGTTTATTTATTTCTATTAATTGTTGAATTGTCCTGCCTTATTTCCTATTTCTTTCTACCTCCACACCCCTTTTAGCCCTTCCGAGCCCTCCCGGTTCGTGGGTGGTGGGCCAGGATTCGAATGGTATCGGGTTCTTCCCGGTATCCGGATCTTGGGTCGTCACAGCTGGTATCAGAGCGGTGGTTGTGGACGTACATAGGAATTCGAGATATTGCAGTGATCAGAGTTCATAAGGTCCAGTACAGTCGGCAGCTGGCTTAGGGTTTTGTGTTTATTTTCCATTTTGTTTCTCACTTGAGAGCTCGAGTGCGCCCGCGGTGCTGTGAAGGTGGTTGCTGTTCACGGCTTTCATGTCGGCGTGGGATCTAAGGATCAAGGTTGAGAGGTTCTCCCTCATCGGTGGTGATCCCGGTTGCGCTGCGTTGGGCAGAGGTTGCCAACAGGTGCGTTGCTGCATTCGAGGTGTTTGCAGTGAGGTCAGATGGCTGGCGAGGATTGGTCATGGTTAAGTGGCCGTGAGCGTGCTCTGAGGGAGCTGTTGTTGAGTCTGGCCACTTTAGCTTGAGGCTATCCGGCCCTTGAGGTGTTAAGGTTGTGGCTTGAGGTGTCAGAGTTGGTGTTCTGATCGAGAGGTGCGCTCGGGTGAGCGGAGGATCTTCTCGGTGAGCTGCTATTTTGTCGAGCCTGATGTTCTTGTCGTGTTCTATGGCGTCAGAAATGACGTGTTGGTCCCAGTTATTCTTGCGGATTTTGAGGCAGGATTGGGCTGTGGTGTCCCAGTAAGTCTTGCTCCTGCGTTCTTGCGTGCGAATGGGTGGTGTTCGCCTTGGATTTGAGTTGAGATGTGAAGGCTCCGCGGTGAGTTTTGGGACTCAAGGATGAGCGTTGACGGTTGTCGATTATGGCTCATGTTGCAGCTCATGGCGTGGCGTGTTGCAGTTCGAAGAATTGCAGTGGTGGCGCATCGAGAGATGCTGTGATCGTGGTCCGACGTAACACTTGCTGAGTGTGTCGGAGGTGTTGACCTGACGTGGTAATGATTTTTCTCGGTGTTGGAAGGTGTTGTTCCCAGCATGCGTGAGGTTTGAGGTCAGGTCGAGCGTGGAAATTCTTCCCTTGGTTGGAGGTATGTTGGTTTCTCCTTTGGTTAGAGAGATTGTGTTCAGCTAAGGTTCATCGTCTTGCATTGCGTGTTCGGATTGGTTGGCCTTCGTGTGCCATAAAGTCCGTGCGAGACGTGATCCGTGCTTTGGCAAGGTGGTTGCCTACGAGAGTTGTGCCCATTTCCCCTGGTGTGTAAGGGTACTGGCGCTGTTTCGGAAGGACGAGTGCCAGTTGGGCGGTGTCCGCGAGAATTCTTGGCTGGTGTCGGAACTTTCTGATGCGTGGCAGTTCGGAGTCTGCAGATTTGTAGAGGATTGCCAGTTTTGGGAGTGAATCTGTGCTTGGGGTTTGAGGTGAGGGAGCTTTCCTCACCCTATTTTCTGAGGTTGGCCAGCCAAGTTGTGGATTGTCAGGATGGTGAGTCCCGAGTTGCCGTGTTGGCTGTGTGTGTGTGGATCAGAGTGCGCAGCGGAAGCCTGGTGGGCCCATAACCCACAGGTTCAGGATCGTAGCGTTGGTTGCTACGGGCAGATTTCCTGAGGTTGCGTTGAGCATCGGAGAATTGGTTCCTCGGTGTGAGACGTGTTGCTACCGTGCCATTGCTTGAGGTATTGTGGTTCTTGGCACTGGCAGGATGGACTGTTGGGGAAAAATGTTGGCAAGTGTGCTGCATGAGTACCATGTTCCAGTGATGGAAGCCGTGTCAGGCGTCAGTGTTTGACCCAGAAGGGGTTCTTGAGGATGTCGCTTGACGTAGGTCGAGGACGTGTTGGTCAGAGTCGGTGGTTTGGTGCCCGACTTGTGTTGCAAGCTGTGTTCTCGAATGAGGTCATGTTCTAGAGGAAGTGATCTCTGAGAGATTTTGGGTTTCGGTCGGTAGCTGCGAGTGACTGGTAAGGCTAGTCTCGTAGCCAACCATGATAAGATGTGTATTGTTGGGGACCCGTGTTCATTGGTCGTGGTGTTGGCGACTTGGTTGCCGTAATATTGGATGGCACTTTCCTCCCCTAGAGACGTGTGCCATGAATTCTTCTGGTGGTGTCCCGTGGCTCTGTGGTCAGGGCGGAATTGGGATTGGCAGGTGTCCGCTTGGATTAATTGAGACGAAGGATTTGATGAGACAAGACAGAAGAGTGACGCTTGTGTGTGGAGGTCCTTGATGGGACATTGGTGTCGTAATGGTTATCCTTGGTCTGTGACCAGCATGGGATGGTTCCCCTGTAAGTCTGAGTCAAGTGAGGTGATGATTGAAGACACCAGGATTTTATCATTAGGTTTCATCGTGCTCCGCTGAGAGGGTTTGTTCGGTTCGGTGCAGTATTCAGAAAGGGGGGAGTGAATGAATATAACCCGTTAAAAACTTCTCCCAATTAAAACTAGAATAATAACAAGACAGATTCGACAATCTGAAGCTCAACTGGAATTTCGCTCTCTTGACAGATTAAAATATTCTAAGAAAACTAATCAACACTTCTGCTCAGCCAAAAGCCAAACGCTTAGAGCGCCCCTATGCATTCATCTAGCGGAAGCACAAATGAACAAATCAAACCACAATGCACAAGGGGTTTTTAGGTGGTTCGGTCCTCCAGACCTACATCCACCCCACACTCAAACCGAGTGTGGCTTCCACTAGCTCACGCTAGAAACAGCAGACTCAGTCTGCAACAAACGCTGCCAAACAGCTTGACCAGGGGAACAACCTCCCCTCTTCCTCCCAACCGGAGGGAACCACTAGTGACACCAGTCACTAGCAAACCAGAGACATAAGGTCTCTCTTCCTCCAGACCTGGAGGGAACCCCTGGACTTGAATCCACAAGCCCAGAACCGGAGACAAGTCTCCCTTCCTCCAAACCGGAGGGAATCAACAAGTAGCACCCAGCTACTTGCAACTGGAGATAGCAATCTCCCTTCTCCTGAACAAACAGGAGGAACCCACAAGTGACTCCAGCCACTTGGAAACCAGAGACACACGGTCTCTCTTCCTCCACACACGGAGGGAACCACCGGGCTTGCTACTCACAAGCCCAGAGCCAGAGGAACAAGCCTCCCTTCCTCCAACCCGGAGGGGAACCTAGAGACCCAAGTCTCTCTTCCTCTGAACCCCAGAGGGAAGCACAATCGGAGATAAATCTCCCTTCCTCCAACCCGGAGGGAAACAACCGATGACACCCTGTCAAAGGCAACCAGAGATGCAAGTCTCTCTTCCTCCACACTGGAGGGTACCAACCACAAGTAGCACCCAGCTACTTGCAAACCGAAGACACAAAGTCTCCCTTCTCCTGAACCCACAGGAGGAACCCCGACCTCTCTACAGAGGATCGGAAATACAGTAAATGGATAAAAACAAAAACGAAACCAGCAACAGAAGGCTGAAAAGATAAAAACAAATGTGGCTCTCGCAGGAGCTGGCTGGCCTGGATTTGATCCACGGTACAGCAGGAACAGATCTTCTGTTGAAGCTTCTATCACTCTAGCTCTCTCTTCTTCTTCCTCTTCTTCCCTTCACACTCTGCTATCTCGATCTCTTACTCACTCTCTCTTTCTTTCTCTTTCTCACTCTCTTTCTCTTCTTCTTTTCTTTTTCTTCTTCTCTGGATCGTGGCTCTCTGTATTGGCTTCTCTTCTTGCCAATTCGATCACCCTTCTTCTATGGAAGAAGAGTCATATATATAGCAGCAGCAGCAGCATCAGCCACGACGTGTCACCTCCACATTTCCAGCCCTAAGAATTCGGACCACGTGGCAGTCTCTCAGCAGGCTTCATTCCAGCCTCGGATCACGTGCTGCCAGTCACTGGGAATTTTTCTTCCTTGGACCTGCAAGGAGATGTAAAGCCATTAAAACTATTAATACGTTGTATGGCCATTAACAATAGAGCTGCATGAGGTGTATAGAAACAACAAGAGGTGCACTGCACTGAAGACGACACGAGATACAGTGGTGACACAACGAGCACTACTAAGAGAACGACACGAGGTAGAAAGAAAACACACGAAGACACGAAGACAAAAATAACACGAAGACATGAACATAAAAACAACATGACATGACACACAGCGAAGAGAACAACACGTGCTGACAACAGACACGAAGACGAGAACAGAAACCAACACGAAGTATGGTTTCAATACAAGAAAGACACGAGGTCTAGGAAGAACAAAAAACGACACGAAGTGAAACAGGAAGCAACACGAAGTGCTGCGATGTCCTGCACGCATGAGAACAAACCCGACACGAACAGACGAAAACAACACGAGGTGAAGACACAAAGAGACAACGACACGAGGTGTAGATAACACGACACGAAGTCATGAGAGGAGAGACGACATGGAGTGTGGTCAATGCGATAAAGACACGAAGTCTAAAACGAAAGACCAATCACTAAGACAGAATACAAAGAATCAACACGAAGTGAAGTTGACACGAAGTGAGAACACCACGAAGACGATACAGTAATTGACACGGGTTGAAAATAGCCCGAAGATGACAACTGAAATTGACACGGAGTGAAAACAGCACGAAGACAGAGCAGTGATTTGACACGAAGTCAAAATGACAAGAAATAAAACGACACGAAGTCGAAAATAGAAATCAACACGAGGTGTGATTTCAACATAAGAAAGACACGGACTGATAACGACACGAAGTCGAAACAGTAATTGACACGGGGTAACACGACACGAGGTAAAAACGACACGAAGATGAAATTGACACATACTGAAAACAACACGAAGATGAAGGGAACCGTGCAATGTCTAGACTTGAAGTTCAGTTAAGTGTACAGACTTCACCAATGAATCACTCACTATACAGACATACTATAGAAGTATGATGTACAGACTTTGATGAACAGTCCAAAGTATGGACTTTCACTACAAACAACAATGTGTAGACTTCATGTAAAAGCCCAATGTACGGACATTGAAATCGAACACCAATGTGCAGACTTGACAGTGAAGACTAGAGTGCAGACTTCAAGTCTAACTGTGGATGTACAGACTTGAAGATTGAAGGTGATGTATAGACCATGCACATACCAGAAGTCTAACACACACAATATATCAGTCATACACGTGCATTCTCCATATGATATACAAATCACAATCATGAAGCTATCATCAAAGCACAATGTCAGCAGATAAACTGACTGAGCATATGAAGGCATGAATGAACATTTCAGCAGGATGACTCACAGTGATTAACATCAAACACCAATCATCAAAACCAGATAAATCATTAAAACCTCAGCAATGAATGCTTTATGCATCAGTTTAACATGAAGCATGACTGATCATCAAATATGACTCTAAATGAGACTGACAGTGTATACACTTAGCCAAAGTATAGACTTTAAATCCAAAGCAAACGGCTGTACAAACTTGGAGATGTGAACCCAATGTACAGACTTGAAATGCATGAGCAAACAGCAAACAATTAGCCACTATGTTGCCCCAATCTAGCCATATTCATGAATTAATTATTCAAGCAAACAATCAGTCATCTAGCACACCTCAGTGTGACTCATGGTATGTCAGTCATCATCAAAACCACACAGGGGCACAACACAACAATCTCCCCCTTTTTGATGATGGCAACACTATGAGTTACACTGAATCAGATTAGATTCTTCTCCCCCTTTGCCTTCATCAAAGATATGAAATAGGGAAACAATTCAGTATAGACTTGAATGTTATACTTCCCTTTGGAGTGTGACAACTATCTTCCAAATGTATCCTTTCAAGAGCTTCTCCCCCAGTAGATATGTCATATTTTCAATCACACAGGAGCACTGAAGTATGAAGAACTCAATTCAGAAAAGAGTTAGGATCTCAACTAAATGCATGAATGAAGTCTCCCCCATCGTCACTAAAAAGATGTTATGAATGTATTGCAATTAATTATACGAGTGCACAGTCAATGAGAATTCATGTAGGATATGAGACCTATGCATGAATCAAAACCTGAAAGACATGTTATGCAATAAGTTTGACTAGCTCCCCCTTAGACATACAACTCTTATGCATCCACCATGCTTATGCAGGTCCAAGACATCAGTGGAAGTCAACAGTTGGAACCAATTGATAGAACTGAGTGCAAATGAAGCAGTCAGTTTAGTCTGACCGACTGGAGTCCAGTGTGAGAGAGTAAAAAGGAATTCAGAAAGAATGAGAAAGATTTTCAATGAAATATCAATTTCATAAATCTGATTTAAACAAATGATTACAGACTTTTCCATCATAGAAACCTATGAATGAACCTATGTTGACAAACCAGTTCAGAATTTTATGTATGCAAGGTTTGAACATGAGCTATTTCTACTCATATCTGAAATCAATTTTCTTAATAACAAGTGAACCAAGTTTTCATATTGAGAAACCTTTTTAACCTTCTTCATTCTTCCTCGCTTAATTTCAAGGATTTCCTCAAGAAATGCAATCGATAGTATTGAGGATAAACAAACAAGAAACCATTTATTTATGTCAAAATTTCTATTGAAAGAACATTCTTTTCCAAACAATCTCAGATGATCTGCTAGATAGGCAACGAAAATTTTTTTTTTAACAGCAATATTCAAGAGCAATTAAGTTAAGTACATCCTTACAACTGGAGGATACACGTTGTTTAGACGCCAGTATCCCTAAGCGCTTGGAAGGACTAACTGTCATGCTTCTTAAGAACAGAGATAGCATTTATACCTCATGACACACTGAAACTCATTTCTTTGATGAGAGACATGTATTTCTCAGTGTGCCTGCCATTGCTCTGCCAGATTTTTAATCAACATATTTAAACAGAGTTAACTATGGCACTTCATGACATATCTCAATTCATTTCTTTGATGAATGAGATGTGTTTCTCAGTGACCAAGGACATTGCTCTGACAAGATTTGGTATTTGACAATCCATATTCCCTGATGTTTAAAAACAATACATATTTTCATGCAAATCAGTCAAGAAAAATCATGATTTCAGAATTTCAGATTTCAGAAGAGTTTAAAAGACACAACATGAAAGGATTGGTTAAAATTTATTAAGACTAACTCAGATATTTCCAAGAAGAATTCATAAACAAACACAAGAAGTACATGAAACTTCAACCGGCTAAAATCTTCAGACATTCATAGTCCTATATGATAGAAATTTCCTTAAAAACAATGTTTTTCGGATTTATGATCAAGATATGAGCAGAGAAATCTTTCTGGGACTTCAAGGAAGGCAAGAGCAATTTTCAGGTACAGCCTCATCAACAAATGCCAATGAATACCAATTGATAGTATGAGTGACAATGGCTGACAAGAATTGAAGCAAGAGGCTGAAATACAATGCATTTCACAATCACCAAGGAGTTTATCCAGATTGCAGTTCAAACAGGGTGAGTATTAGTCATCAGACATGAGCTTTGATGAGAGGTCTGATGGTCACATGCACTTACATGAATGAATAATGAGAGATGCTCCCCCTCACTGAGTGCATAAACTGTAACCCTCCCTTTTCTTTTGAAAAATTTCATGATTAAATGATGCCACTCTGAGATGCAATTAGATGTATTAACTACCCATGAAAGGCATGAAGACCCTGAAGGGTATTAGACTGGTCAAATGTGCATGATATGCAGTGCAGCTCCCCCTGACGGTGTGCATTCAGAACATTTGAAAATCATTCATGAGTCATGAATTCTAGATGTATGCAGTCACAGAATGAGCATATTCGGAAGCAACAACTATTGCATGGAAATGCAAACATACATGTTTAAACCACTAATTAACAAATCTATCTATATACCTAATGCCATCTAAGCAAACTCATTGAAAAGTCAAGAGACTTACCTGAGAGGTGCATGAGTGGGGTTTACCCTTTTAGGGTGTCTTGGTTTATTTGCCCCTTTTATTTCTCATTCCCAAGACACACCTGTAAAAAGTTTCTCACTTGGCACATTTTGGTACCCAAGTTTCCTTGGGTCCTGTAGGGTTAGTGACATTTTGATGGGATGTTTTCCAAAGCTTCTGAGCCATCATAACATCATGCTTTTTCATATAGCAGCTAGGCATGGAATGTCTAGACCGACCACAATAATCACATGAGCCACTCGGTCTGAATTTCTTACTATGCATGTAAGCAGGTGTACTAAATTCATGAGCATGAATGTTTCTATTTTTACCACCACTTTGTTTCAGATGGTCAGAAAACCAGCAATCAGTCACCTTGTGACCTTGCTTACCACACTCAAAGCATGTGAGGGATTTTCTTGTTTGAGCAGATTTGTTTCTACCAAACACACTTTGTTTAACAAATTTAGAGTTGACCTTCTTTCTCTGAGAATACCAGCAGTCTTTGACTGTATGGCCAACTTTCTCACAGTGATAGCAGAAGATGGAATTTCTTCTACCAACATTAAGCCAGCAGTCAACCGCCCTATGGCCTGACTTGCTGCAGGTGAAACACACCATGTGTTGGCCCCTGGACCCATTTTTGTTCCTTTTAAAGACATGCTGATTTTCATACAAATTGTCATGATTAGAATTTAAAGAATATTTGCCTTTACCTTTGGCAAACCAACATTGTTCACTAACATGACCTGTTTTTTCACAATGATAACAATGACTTTTTCTTTTCTGTTCAACAGGACTGTTTTTGTTATTGTACTTCCTGGCATGCATTCTATCATCCTGTTCCATCAATTTACATTCATGCATCAAGTGACCAAACCTATGACAGTAATGGCATGAAATTTTCTTTTTATTTGCATGAATGTGTTTGTTCAATTTAGGCACAGCATTCTCAGGTTTATCATGAGAGTTCCTTGAATCTTTGTTCTGAACATGAATAGTCTTTTTCTGTTTTTGAACTTGTTTCTCAGACTTAGGGCTGTCAGTGGAATTTTGATTCTTCTTAGCACTAAATTCAAAAATAGGCACATTCGATGTGCTGCCTGACTTAGAGCTACTCACGAATGAAGTTTGAAGCTTACTTTCAAAGCTCTTTTTATCTATTGGTTTGTAGCCCAAACCCTCTCTTCGGAGATTCACTTTAGATCCAAGAATTTTATCAAGATTTTCTTTTCCACTAACAAATTTCTCAAGAGATTTCCTCAATTCTGTAACTTCTGATCCAAGCTTTGATACATGGATTTCATATTCATCAGCTTTCTTTTTATAGCAAATAACATCTTCTTTCAGCATTTGATTAACAGTCCTAAGACTTTCAATTTCCTGTTCAGCTTTCATTAGCTCATCAGAGCTATCCAGGCTAACACTCTTCCCCTTTTCAAGAGTGATAAGTCTCTCAGACATAGCTGTATTTAACTGTTTTAGCTCGCAGATCTCCTGTCTCATTTTACCATTGTGTTCCAGGATTTCATCATCAAATTTCAAAACACTTAAGGTGGTCTGACATTCACTAAACACTTCTTGTTCATCTTCAGATTGAAGTTTTTCAAGCCTTTTCTGAAGTTCTGAATTTTCTATTATGACAGTCTCCAAGGTTTCAGAAATCAATCTATTTTCATTTTCAAGGCTCACTGATTTAGATCCAGATTCCTCAGTTTGGTTTTTGAGTCTAGCATTTTCAGATCTCAGATATTCCAGATCTGAAGTAATAGAATCAAGATCAGTCAGCTGTCTTCTAAATATTTGATTTTCAGTTTTCAGAGTATCACTGTCCTCACCAATAAGTTTAGAATTCTCAAACATATCTAGCTGTTTTTTCATAGATCTGTTTTTCTTGCTCAATTTATTGCTAGATCTTAACAGCTTGGAATAAGCATCTACCCAATCATCTAAGGTATAGTCCGCAAAGGGATTTACCTGAACTTCGTTCTCTTCTTCATCACTGTGGCTGCTGCTATGGTCGCTCCCATCAGCCATCATGCAGTTTTCCTTCTCTGTTCTGCAAGTTAGTTTCATCTTGTCCAGAATATCCCTAGCAGACCTGCAATCATGAAGGCAAAAGTGTAAAGCCTTGTTGATGGATGCTTTTATCAGTTTTATAGCTTTCTGATTTTCTCTATGCATTGATCTATGACGATCAGTCCATTTGGACTCTTTTCGTGGTAATCTATGAGGACCATGAGTAATTAACTTCCACAAATCGGGATTATCTAGATTGACGTAGTTACGCAAACTACTGAACCATGAATCAAGGTTAGACCCATTGAAAACCAGTGGAAGAGCCATTTGTAGGCAATGATCAATTACACAAAGATCAAGGAGCAGCAAACCGGAATAAACACCGAGAAGCACGGGGATCACTGCAGATCGTTGGATCTTGAAGCAGTAAACTGGCTCTGATACCAATTGTTCGGTTCGGTGCAGTATTCAGAAAGGGGGGGGGTGAATGAATATAACCCGTTAAAAACTTCTCCCAATTAAAACTAGAATAATAACAAGACAGATTCGACAATCTGAAGCTCAACTGGAATTTCGCTCTCTTGACAGATTAAAATATTCTAAGAAAACTAATCAACACTTCTGCTCAGCCAAAAGCCAAACGCTTAGAGCGCCCCTATGCATTCATCTAGCGGAAGCACAAATGAACAAATCAAACCACAATGCACAAGGGGTTTTTAGGTGGTTCGGTCCTCCAGACCTACATCCACCCCACACTCAAACCGAGTGTGGCTTCCACTAGCTCACGCTAGAAACAGCAGACTCAGTCTGCAACAAACGCTGCCAAACAGCTTGACCAGGGGAACAACCTCCCCTCTTCCTCCCAACCGGAGGGAACCACTAGTGACACCAGTCACTAGCAAACCAGAGACATAAGGTCTCTCTTCCTCCAGACCTGGAGGGAACCCCTGGACTTGAATCCACAAGCCCAGAACCGGAGACAAGTCTCCCTTCCTCCAAACCGGAGGGAATCAACAAGTAGCACCCAGCTACTTGCAACTGGAGATAGCAATCTCCCTTCTCCTGAACAAACAGGAGGAACCCACAAGTGACTCCAGCCACTTGGAAACCAGAGACACACGGTCTCTCTTCCTCCACACACGGAGGGAACCACCGGGCTTGCTACTCACAAGCCCAGAGCCAGAGGAACAAGCCTCCCTTCCTCCAACCCGGAGGGGAACCTAGAGACCCAAGTCTCTCTTCCTCTGAACCCCAGAGGGAAGCACAATCGGAGATAAATCTCCCTTCCTCCAACCCGGAGGGAAACAACCGATGACACCCTGTCAAAGGCAACCAGAGATGCAAGTCTCTCTTCCTCCACACTGGAGGGTACCAACCACAAGTAGCACCCAGCTACTTGCAAACCGAAGACACAAAGTCTCCCTTCTCCTGAACCCACAGGAGGAACCCCGACCTCTCTACAGAGGATCGGAAATACAGTAAATGGATAAAAACAAAAACGAAACCAGCAACAGAAGGCTGAAAAGATAAAAACAAATGTGGCTCTCGCAGGAGCTGGCTGGCCTGGATTTGATCCACGGTACAGCAGGAACAGATCTTCTGTTGAAGCTTCTATCACTCTAGCTCTCTCTTCTTCTTCCTCTTCTTCCCTTCACACTCTGCTATCTCGATCTCTTACTCACTCTCTCTTTCTTTCTCTTTCTCACTCTCTTTCTCTTCTTCTTTTCTTTTTCTTCTTCTCTGGATCGTGGCTCTCTGTATTGGCTTCTCTTCTTGCCAATTCGATCACCCTTCTTCTATGGAAGAAGAGTCATATATATAGCAGCAGCAGCAGCATCAGCCACGACGTGTCACCTCCACATTTCCAGCCCTAAGAATTCGGACCACGTGGCAGTCTCTCAGCAGGCTTCATTCCAGCCTCGGATCACGTGCTGCCAGTCACTGGGAATTTTTCTTCCTTGGACCTGCAAGGAGATGTAAAGCCATTAAAACTATTAATACGTTGTATGGCCATTAACAATAGAGCTGCATGAGGTGTATAGAAACAACAAGAGGTGCACTGCACTGAAGACGACACGAGATACAGTGGTGACACAACGAGCACTACTAAGAGAACGACACGAGGTAGAAAGAAAACACACGAAGACACGAAGACAAAAACAACACGAAGACATGAACATAAAAACAACATGACATGACACACAGCGAAGAGAACAACACGTGCTGACAACAGACACGAAGACGAGAACAGAAACCAACACGAAGTATGGTTTCAATACAAGAAAGACACGAGGTCTAGGAAGAACAAAAAACGACACGAAGTGAAACAG
Organism: Amorphophallus konjac; assembly: GCA_022559845.1. Lineage (NCBI taxonomy): Eukaryota > Viridiplantae > Streptophyta > Magnoliopsida > Alismatales > Araceae > Amorphophallus > Amorphophallus konjac. Next base: position 212,522,518 of record CM040127.1, read on the forward strand.
GAAGCAACACGAAGTGCTGCGATGTCCTGCACGCATGAGAACAAACCCGACACGAAGAGACGAAAACAACACGAGGTGAAGACACAAAGAGACAACGACACGAGGTGTAGATAACACGACACGAAGTCATGAGAGGAGAGACGACATGGAGTGTGGTCAATGCGATAAAGACACGAAGTCTAAAACGAAAGACCAATCACTAAGACAGAATACAAAGAATCAACACGAAGTGAAGTTGACACGAAGTGAGAACACCACGAAGACGATACAGTAATTGACACGGGTTGAAAATAGCCCGAAGATGACAACTGAAATTGACACGGAGTGAAAACAGCACGAAGACAGAGCAGTGATTTGACACGAAGTCAAAATGACAAGAAATAAAACGACACGAAGTCGAAAATAGAAATCAACACGAGGTGTGATTTCAACATAAGAAAGACACGGACTGATAACGACACGAAGTCGAAACAGTAATTGACACGGGGTAACACGACACGAGGTAAAAATGACACGAAGATGAAATTGACACATACTGAAAACAACACGAAGATGAAGGGAACCGTGCAATGTCTAGACTTGAAGTTCAGTTAAGTGTACAGACTTCACCAATGAATCACTCACTATACAGACATACTATAGAAGTATGATGTACAGACTTTGATGAACAGTCCAAAGTATGGACTTTCACTACAAAGAACAATGTGTAGACTTCATGTAAAAGCCCAATGTACGGACATTGAAATCGAACACCAATGTGCAGACTTGACAGTGAAGACTAGAGTGCAGACTTCAAGTCTAACTGTGGATGTACAGACTTGAAGATTGAAGGTGATGTATAGACCATGCACATACCAGAAGTCTAACACACACAATATATCAGTCATACACGTGCATTCTCCATATGATATACAAATCACAATCATGAAGCTATCATCAAAGCACAATGTCAGCAGATAAACTGACTGAGCATATGAAGGCATGAATGAACATTTCAGCAGGATGACTCACAGTGATTAACATCAAACACCAATCATCAAAACCAGATAAATCATTAAAACCTCAGCAATGAATGCTTTATGCATCAGTTTAACATGAAGCATGACTGATCATCAAATATGACTCTAAATGAGACTGACAGTGTATACACTTAGCCAAAGTATAGACTTTAAATCCAAAGCAAACGGCTGTACAAACTTGGAGATGTGAACCCAATGTACAGACTTGAAATGCATGAGCAAACAGCAAACAATTAGCCACTATGTTGCCCCAATCTAGCCATATTCATGAATTAATTATTCAAGCAAACAATCAGTCATCTAGCACACCTCAGTGTGACTCATGGTATGTCAGTCATCATCAAAACCACACAGGGGCACAACACAACAGGGTTGAGTTGGCACGATGATGGAGATCGGATGTGGTGTCCGAGAGAAGTTCAACTCGTGATGTGGTAATTGTCTGTGTGTGAGTCAGCGGATGGCCTGTTATGAGTAGGATCGTGCCCGTTAGGCTGATGGGGGTTTCCCGTTGACGAGTAGCTGGTGACCAGCGTGTGGTCTTTTCACAGACAGAAGATGCTGTTGGTGGTGCATCGTGATTGGTGAAAGTCGTGTTTCAATGAGACCTTTGGTGATCGTTTCTATGATGTGTGCCTTTCCAGACAGGATCTGGGCTTTGTCAAAGTTTATCTTCTGACAGAGTTGGCACAGTGATATGTCTGGCTTTCGGCTTGCCTCGTGTAAGGTGATTCTTAGCGCTGAGCCGATAATCTGGTTGCGGTCTGTTGTGATGGCTGCATCAGCCGGTGAGGCTCTGTATTGGTGGTTCCCTGGAGCAGGGCGTGAAACCAGTCAGCTGGTTGTGAAGCTGATGTGTGATTTGTCTGCCGACCATAGGATGGATCGGTAGCTGTTTCTCGTGACGAGGGTTGTGTCTCCTCGGTGAGCGAGATTGTGGCAGCAGTGCCATGGTTGGTTTTGTTGTGACTGAGGTGATGCCGGACTGTGTCCTTTGGTGTGTGCTTGCTCTGATGGCCGGTGTGCGCGGTGTGCGGAGCGAGGTGTCGTTCGTGATTATAGTCTGGCCGTGTCCCTCAGGATCGGTGCCTTCGTGAGAATTGAGGTTTTCTATGCTGGGGCTCTAAGAGTGTTGTCAGTTGGTTGAGGTGTTCTTCCCCTTTGCCTTGGTGCTAGTCCTGAATTTCGAGGATGAAATTTCTTTAAGTGGGGAGGGCTGTAACGCCCCTGACTTTTCGGATATTTTTCGGATCATTTTAATGGGTCTCGGAGTGTATTTTGTATTTTACACGTGTTTTTCCCTGATGTGCCTTCGGAACTCTGTGCAGGGCAAACCGTGGCGTTCTCCGACTCTGGGACGTTACCACTGCATTGTGCTCCTCCCGAGGATCGCGGAGGAAATTTTTCATATTTTTCTGAATTTTTGGAATTTTTGAGTTTTTCTATATATATTAACTCTTTCGCTCTCTCCCCTCTCATTTCTCACTCTCTCCCTCTCTCTTCTCTCACGCTCTCTCCTCTTCCCTCTCTCTCTGGCGACCGGTAGATCCGAGCGAGGCACGGCGGGGACGGCGCGGGCGAAGCACGGGCGAGAATGGGTAAGGATCGAGGCGGTGGAGGCGCAATGAAGCTCGGCCGCGAGTTCGTGTTCCGGCGAGGCTTCAACGGCATTTCTTCGCCGATCGGCGTCCTCGGGGCGCGTGAAATGATCGGTGGAGGTAGGGAGATGGACCCCCAACTCGTGCACTTCCTTTCCCGTGAGTTTTGTAGGCCGTGGCGAGCTGAGCGTGGGTTTATTGCCGTTTTAAGGAAAATCTATGATTTTGGGGTGTGAGCCTGATCTAGCGTTTTAACGCATTAATCGGTGGTTTGTGAGCATCATCGAATGCCTAGGGGCTTGGGGAAGGGTTTCCCCTTGTTTTCCCCATCACCCGGGGGTGATCGGGGCGTGGAATGGTTTTCCCGCCGTTTTTCCGCCGTTTCGGGTTCGGGATGGTTTAGCGGTCGTTCCAGAGACCGCTAAGGTCTTCTACCAGACCAAGGGTAAACCGATATAGGTCTCCCTGTGTCGGTTCAAGTTTGGCGGCCATGCGATAGACCGCCAGGGTCTTTGGCGGCCCAAGGTTAGACCGCTAAGACCGCTTGTGCTTCGTGTGTTCCGATGGTTTGGCGGCCCATAGGTGGACCGCCAGGGCCGTTAGCGGTGCAGTGTTAGGCCGCTAATCCCTGCTTGGCGGACCAAGAGTGGACCGCTATGGTCTAGTGTTTTTAGCATGTGGCGGTCCAAGGTTAGACCGCCATAACTTGTGGCGGTTTAAGGTTAGACCGCCAAGAGTTTGCCATGCTTTCGATGTCGGGTTAGCGTTGTGTTGGTCTCCGGTTGACCCGGTTGTGACCCAGTGGTCGACCTTCGGCCTCGTGCGTTTCCCGGACACCCTGTGGGTTCCGTGTCCGTGTTTCTGGGGTGTCGGGAGGTGCCGTGTTACATCGATTAGTGTGCCCTTTTATTCATGGGTCCGGTGACCCTGCGTGTGTTTCAGACTTTCGTGTTACGCTCGATCGAGTCACCGTGGATCAGTGTGTGCGGTGGGGTTTCCCCCGAATGTCGTGGGTTTACCTGGAAGATGATTCCCGAGTGGGCCATGTGTTTGGCCTTGGACAGCGAGTCCAGTTGTCCAGCCTGGAGCTGGAGATTTCCCGCTTTTCCCTGGGAGGGGGAATCAGCGTGGCGGCTTGTGAGTTGCCTTGGAAATCATGCTTCTGTGCTTTCCGCGTGGGCCATGTGTGTGGTCTTGGACTGTGAGTCCAGTCACCCAGCTTGAGGATGGAGATCTCTTGAGTTCCCTTTTAAGGGGATGGTCTCGGCGGCTCCTTAGCTACCTCGGTATTCGTGTTACCGTGGTTTTAGACCTAGGGATTAGGCTAGATTAACGACATTGTGCTGTTGCATACGACGATCTTGACCCCGAGTCTTGTGACTCAAGGATCGTTGGATCGAGTGAGTCAAGAAGACTGTCCACAGTCCAGTGGCTCGGCGCCACTTGGTTCTTCTCGACTTTCGCGCAGGGTGTATGCGTGTTTCTCAGAGTTCTCCTCGGAGAGTGGTCACACCAGTGACTCCCCACTAGTCGTAGCCTTCCGACACGCGAGTGGTCCCACCAGGGAGTGGTGGCGAGGCTACCCCAGAGAGAGACGATTTTTAGGCTGGTTACCGTCGGGCCCCACGTCTTGCAGCCAGAGTCCGGCTGAGGGGAAAACCAGTCAGAGGGCCAGACCAGGTACGCACGGTATGTGTGTGCACATGTGGTTAGGGGTGGTTGGACCCGCACTGACGAGCGCAACCCCAACTAGTCACTTGTTTTGTGGTTAATAGTACGGTGTCCCCGTTCCACCAGGGGTCGAGGGGGACACCTGAGGCGCGGTCTAAGACGTCAGTGGACGCATCCGGCCTTGCTTCTGGGGGGCAGGTACTCCTGTCACGTGAGATGTGACTCTCCTGTTTCTGAGTTCTGTTTCTCATCTGCGAGGCATGGTTTTCGGGACCGTCCGGTGTTTTCGAGGTAGTGTCCAGGGTGCTAGTAGCTTCACCGAGGTGTTGTCGCGCCAGTGTGGGACTGTGCGGTCCCGGTTGGTCATGCCTGTGTGGGCAGACTTCTTCGGTAGGGTTGCCATGAGTTTTACCTCGGTAAGTGGTGCTAGTGTAGTCCGGTTCTCGATGGTAAGATCGAGATTTCTCTTTTCGCTTGACCCGTACAGTAGGAGTAGCTGTAGTGTCAAGTTTTGATCGGCCACTGGTTCGCTGTTCCTGCTGTAGTCGTAGCTACTCTCTTTTCTGCTACCGCCGTTGTTTCCAGTTGGGGTTCCGTGGGACCCCTGCTGAGTCTCTGTCTGGAGACTCATCCCTACTTTTCAGGTGTGGCAGTTCTTCCTCGAGGTTCGAGGGTGCAGCACGGGAGTTCTGTAGTAGCTAGCTCGTCGGGCCGAGTGCTCACTTGCCATGTTGTACGTTTTACTGCTTTAGACTGTGCTTTCTATTAGACTGGACTCTGTTTGATGCGGGACAGAAGTGGGGGGGTCTTCTTCCTTCTGCCCATCGTCGCGCTATATCGTTTATGTGCATTCTGAAGAACGCGCTATATCATTTACGCGCGTTCTCAGACAGCAGCCCAGGACGACGGGTCTTCAATTCTGGGCCTTGTGGATGACTCTGGGGGTTCAAAACACAAGGGGAAAGCACACAGGACGATGGACAACACATGGGGAACGCTAAAATTGAAATCAAACCAACCTAATACTATCTAGGATAACTTTGGTGAAGGTGGATGTGGGGGTGAGCGGCGGGGAAGGAAGGTGGGTGTAGATGATGCTAAGGTCGTGAGGAAGCTTGGCTGGGGCCTCTCACCCGAACCTTTCGTAGGGATGGTGCAGCCGAGCTCCATCCTAACCTTAGCAACATCCTTGGCGGTGGTGAGGGGAGGTGAACGTCGGTGGAAGAAGAACGAAGCTCCAAATGGAGCCTCACACTCGACCCCGTTTCAGAGCCGGTGCATCCGGGGCTTCGATCGTCCTCCATTGAAGGGGAAAAGAGAGGATCAGGAGAAGAGAATTGGGCATCGCACCCGGAGAGGGGAGGAAGAAAGCGGATTCCAAAGATTGGGGGAGATAGCCATGCTATACTCATAAACTCTCATAGATTCATTGCTTTTTTTTTTGATCAAACGAGATGGGATACATATATAGGGGAAGGGGAAGACAAAACGATGCTAGAACATTGATTACAACCACGGAAAATAGCAAACATTGAAGACTTTTGTGAGTTTCGGCACCGGGAAGTTGGACCGTCTGCAGCAGAGTTTCTGTCTGAGATCGCGCTAGGGGAACCTAGCGCCTTCATCCAGGTCGCGCTACCCAAAGGTAGCGCGTTCATCTTCGGCCCAGTAGCTTCCACGATCAGCTTTGGCCTGGCGGCTTGCTTGATTCCCCTCAAACCCCTCCACTTTGGAAGGTTCATCCTCGAACCTCGTAGCTCAAGATCCCAGTCTGTAAGAACAGCCTGGTGTTGATTTATTTGCTTCCTTCTTTTTGTGGGTTTGTGATGTATGATAAAGATGATAAGCAAAAATCAATGATCTCAATCAACCCAAGGACATGTGTGTGAATCATGGAAAATCCACTCTTAAAGGAAAATAAGTGTGATAATAAGAATATGAAGAATAATAAGAAGAATAGTGAAAAAAGGGAGTAAGAGAGCACGTGGTGCTAATAAGGAGAGTGATCGCCAGAGGGGTTACCTCAATAAGAAGAAAGATGATCGCGAATACCTGGTGATAATAAGATGCGGGATGGATGTGAATTCCTTCCTCCACCTTCTATCGGCCGGCCGATGAAGGGGGTTTTCCTTGTTGATTACCTGGAACAAAGAACAAACAAATAAAAGAAAAGTGGATCAGCCGAGAGTGAGTGTAGTATCAATCCAAATAAACAATATGATGGTGAAATAAGAATATAGCATGCGCACCTTTTTTTGTTTGGTTTTAAAACCCCTAGAGAATTAGGGTGAGGAGAGGAGATGCAATACTAATGCAAAAGAAGAAAAAAATGATGGACGTGATGATGCGATGAAGACAAACACAAACAAAGGAGAGGACCCCTGCTGTTCCTGTAAACAGTAAAGGGAGAAACACCGGAGCAGCAGGAAACAGAGGAAGATGATGAAGAAATCACACGGATGAATAGAAACTCTTCTTCTGCGCAAAACTTCTGTGACAATAACAACCGCTCTCTCTTTTCTCTAACCTCTCTGTATGTCTATCTAACCTTACCTTTCCTCGTTGTGTGCTCTCCGTGTTCTGTCAACTCGCGCGAGATCAACCAGGGAACTCTTTTATAAGGTTTCGATCAAAGATAGACTCAGATTCGGGAAGATAAGAATAGGCAGTGGCTATCAACGGCAAGGACTCTAGTTCCCAGATCGAGTAAGGTGACCAGGAAAGGCAGGGAACTCTTCAGGAAAGACGAGTTTAAGAAGGACACGAAAAGGGTGAGACACGACCTACCGAAGGGCGTCAATTCAACAATTGACGACCTGCCCAAGGACGTTAATTCAAAACACGACCAGGATAAGGGCGTTACTTCCTGGATTCAATTTTGGTAATAAGACCTTCTTTATTCGAAAATTGTGAGGAGACGCCTGAAGCAAAGGCATTAAACAAAACACGTCCTATGGAGGGACGTTAATCATTGATTTTCAATTAGGGTGGGACTCGTAAAATACCAGGAATTGACGCCCGTATCTTTGGTCATCCTTTCTTTATAACGCGCCCAAGGCAAGGCCGTTAATTAAACCACGCCCTAGGCAAAGTCGTGAATCACCAAAATGCAAGAATAAATCACAAAAACACAAAAATAGAAAAACTTTATATTATAGAAATATTGAAGTTCACTTTGGGGCGTTAACATAGTGACATGAGATTCAATCAACAAAGCGTCAATTTTGGCGTGTCTACAGCTGCCCCGCCTTGGCGTCTGCTTTGGAAGGGAGTGAGACGAAATAGAGAGAAAGTGTAACAAGCGGAATGAAGTGGAGCAAACTGATAAGTAGATGCCAAGGTGTGATGTGACACGCCGCAGACACTAAGCATCGGAAAATCTTTCCAAGATTCAAAGTGAAACAACTCCGGGTAATTCCAAGGAAGCATCGATTTGCTGGGTAAAGGAGACTAAACTAAGTAAATAAAATGTGCACGTGGGCACGACAGGGAGACACCATTGGAGAGCGGTTACCAGCCAATGTGGACGTGCTATAACCAAGGTGGATTTGCAGAAAAATAAAGAGAATTGAGATAAAGACCCAACAAAGGGATATTTTCAAGGAAATAGCCTAAGCGGCTTCAGAGAGAATAAAGTACTCAATTTGGAATGGAATATCTCATGTCAACTCAATCAAGAGCGAGTGACCTTCATTATTACCATAATATGAAGATTTTCAGCATGAAGCTCAAAGTCCAACATGATGCATGCTGGGCTAAAAAAAAGAAAAAAACAAACTAAAAATAAAAAAATAATCAAGGATAATATTGCTAAGCCATCTAGATTTGGTCAAGAATCCAGATCTCTGAGCTGACACTAAGCCGAAGCTCGTTTGTCCGCGCATCAACTCAGAAAGTGGAACCATCGTCCCAAACCTTGAATGACTCAACGGCATATCCGTGTGATCAAGACTCTCCTGGAATTATCACTGTTTTTTTTTTATGAAGGGGAACTCAAATTCTAGGTTCATCAGAACCACAAGGTCCTTGACATGCTATAATAGCGTAGATACCGTATAGTAACAATGCTTACAGGAAAGAAATACAAGAAATGGATGATGTTACTCCGACGAGCGATCCAAGCATCTCGGACCTGCAATCTTCTGCACTTGAAAACTCATTAGCCCTCATAACAATGATCAGAGATAACCCTTAAGATATGATCATAAGTGCTTAATTAATTAAAAAAACAATTCCAACCAAAGAATAGCACTTAAGCTCATTAAAGCATATAGCGAAGTTAAACATGTGAGCAAATAAAATCACGACTGGAGGGAATGGCGTCAAAAGCATGAAAAGCGCCTGTCATTAGGGCGTCAACACATAAAACACGCCCTTCATTAAGACGTTAAATGCACAGAGCGTTCAAGAAGAAGACGACCCACCAAGGGGCGCTAAATAAAACACGACCTCTGTTCAGTCATCAATTCAACAATTGACGCCTCAACAGAAGACGTTAATTACACCCGCTTCCGATTCCAAATCGAAAGCAAAACCCAGTCCTAATGGCAATCAACCTTCCAACTCCGAACAGCCTTAAGACTCCTTAGACCTCTATAAAAGGAAGGAACCTCCTCAGATTAATCAAAGCAATTCATCAAATCTCTGTTACTTCTGCTTCTGCTACTACTCGTGTTCTACTGCAATCGCTCGACTCCTCCTGCATACCAAAGATGGAGAGAGCCATCAAAAGATCCAAGATTTCAACTCCGAGACTTACTGAAATCAACGGGCACATCAGCAACCGCATTTCATTAAATCAGGTAAAGATTGATTCTCTGTTCCTTCTTCTTCATATTTCTTCTGTATGCTCATGTCTGTCTCTATTTTTCTTTTTCTTCTTCCTCAGGATTACCCAAATGTCCCAGGTGCTAGGAGATTCACAAAGATTAAGTGGCTGCCTCTTATTCTCTCCAAATTTTCTTCAGATATGAGGGTGTACTTAGCAAGATGGCACCTTCTTGGTCTAATTACCCATGCCAAACACTATGATCAAATCCACTTAGATTGGGCTGCCACAGGAGCTCTAATTGAAATATGGCACCCTTCCACTCACACCTTCCTTCTCTCAACCTTTGAAGCCACCATCCTATTGGCAGAATTAGAGTTGATCTTGGGCTTGAAGAGGATGAAGCAAGGGGATGAGGAAAAGATGGCCATCATGCCAAAACCAATTTCCTCACATGAACTATTAACCACATTGATACCTAGCCCAAACTTAGTGAACCAAATCAAGGTCACTAAAGGAATTAATCTTCTAAAGCTGGCCTCATGGGTATACAAGAGAGCGGATCAAGCTAAAGAAGAAGAAGAAATAGAGTGGGTAGCAAAGGCCTTCGTGGTGTGCTTGGCCGGAGCACTCTTATTCCCATCCACGGAGGATTTCCTAGAGGAGGCCTAATTAAGCGCAATAGTGAGCTTATGGGAAGGAGAGAGAGTTGGACCGTCCATTCTAGCCTATCTCTATAGTGGACTTACCTCGGCGGCGATGGGAAGGCCCATCTACGGATGCATGCTAGCTCTCTCTAGTTGGGTAGATCTCCACTTCAAGTTCGATCCATGTGATGAGGCCCAACAATCCTCAAGAATCTTCTCAAAGAGCCCACTCTCTTACATGACCGGCTCATTAGGAATAAGCAATAGGGTGACGAACCGGATTCCTCAAATCAAGAAGAGAGTGGAATGGAGAGAACACCTCAAAGTAATGCCAAAGAACCTCTTCACTTGTGCCCCGGGAATACTCAAGACTCAAGAACTTCGCGCAAGATTCTCTCCCGGGACGGACCTTCGACTCATAGGCGCTTCAGAATTCGTTCTGTATAACTCACATCGGTGCTTTCCTCAACTCGGGCTTCCACGGCAAATATTCGAAGATCCATCTCATCTCCCTCCGATCAAGGCACGGGACCTCGGCAGCAATGAAGATGGAGAAGAGTGCACCACAATCCAAGCTCTGTGGAAAATCAACAAGGCTCATCATCCTGTGGAAAACTTAGAAGAAGACAGAGAACAGTGGAAGTCTTATGTAATAGCTTTAAGAAGCTTGAGGCCCAAAATGACTCATTGAATGCAATGTAATCTTTTCTTCCAATAAATCAATGATAATATTCTGATTGAGCCAATGACACAGTGTTTCTGATCAAATCTTCCAATAACTTTGCGGTTCTGTAAATAACGACTCAGTCAATGTCGTTAATTCTATAGATGACGCCTCAGCACAGGTCGTCTTCAATGATTGATCTCTCATAATTGACGCCTCCATTAATGGGCGTTAACGGAATAACGTCTTAAGACAAGGCGTTAATTCGATTTATATTCCAAAAGGTATTCGTTGAAATTCAAAAGTAACGCCTTCAGCAAAGCCACGTTTCATATAAATAACGCCTCAAGAATAGTCATTACACAGAAACAGTAATCATCACTCCCATCACATCAATCAATCCCTAATGAATGCGTCTAACGACGGTTATCATTTCTCATGCAAACAAAAATAACGCCTTAAGCAATGTCGTCAATTATCAAAAAACGCCCTTGTTGCAACCGTTAATTTCATAAGACACGGCCTTCCTAAAGTCGTTAATTCTTTTTGACCGTTCGACTTAACTTTCCCTCCTTTCTTCTTCTTCCTTCGTCCACTTTCCCTCTTTCTCTCTTCTCTTCTGCAACCCTAACCGAAACCCTCCCCCATCTCTCTCAATTCTCTCTCTATCTCTCTCTCTCTTTTATACCCTAGCCCTATCCATGGCCGGTGGACTCAAACGGCAGAGGGTTTCGGCCCCGGAGGTTATGGACTTGGGCGAAGATGCCCATGCCGAGGAGGACGCTCCTCCCATGGCGGCCGAGGAAAACCCGGCGGCGATGGCCGACGACGAAGAAGAACACGGTGACGAGGCTGTGGGAAATGAAGAAGATGAAGGTGAAGGAAGAGGAAATGAAGAAGAAGTTGGTGGAGAGGACGACGAAGGAGAAGAGGAAGAGGAAGGAGATGAAGAAGGAGAAACGACGACGGTGGCCGTGCCTCGCCGTGGCCAACTCCGACGGCCACGGTAGCCACGGCCCGAACTCCGGGGAGAATTGACTGGGCCTAGACGACAAAAGGTAAGCCCCCAAACCCTCTTTTCATTCTTTTTTTTAATTTTTATTTCCATTTTTTTTTATTTTCCATAGCCCTCGGGCTAGAAAACCTGCAACTCAGAAAGAAGACGCCCCCGGGGGTGTCGTGATTTAAAGAAAAGACGCCCACACCTGGGTCGTGAATTCATTTCATTTCCTGAAAAAACAATTAACATGATGAAAACACGCCCTAGAGCATGTCGTCCATTTAAATTATCATTTTTTTTTGTATTAATCATGCTGTTAATTTTCATGCCTTTTGTTCAATTATATATTTTTCATGATTTATATCGCATGCTGTTTTTATTTTATTTTCACAACCCCTGGAAAACAACGCCCCCCATCGGGGCGTCAATTCAACAGATAACGACCATAGGGATGGTCGTCCATTTCATTAATTCCAGAATAAATTATTAAAACCCAAAACCCATTTAAGAAAAACGTCTCATTCAGAGGCGTTACCTAATCAAATGACGACCCTGAGACGGGCGTCAATTGAAAAAAACCTTTAGGAAATTAGAAATTAACCTTAAAACCACGCCCCCCATCGGGGTGTCTCTTAGATAAACAATGACATAGGGTAGGTCGTTAATTCAAAGCTCACTTAGAAACCACGCCCTCCTCAGGGGCGCCAATTAAACAAATCACGACCTGGGGATGGTCGTTAATTAAATCAAACATCAACATCTCAAACCAAGGCAATTAAGTGAACTTCAATAAGAATAATTGAATAATTAAACCAAAATCTCTCTCTTTATGCGTGCAGGGGTTGATGAGGACACGGATCTCCTGGGTCATGGTCCGAGCAGCATATTACGGCCTCCCCGAGTTCCAGAGAGTCAGGGTAGATGCTATGGGGTTTGGGGCCTTCCTTAGCATAGAGCCAGTGAGACCCGACCTACCACTTATCCAGGTTCTGAGAGAGCGATGGGATAGGACTAGCCGGGCATTCCTGATGCCTTGGGGGCATATGGTTCCTACCCTAGAGGATGTAGCTAGGATCACTGGACTTAGGGTAGACGGGGAGGCAGTGAGCGGGATCACCTTACCAGACTATACCGGGCTCGCCCAGAGGTTGCTAGGGCTAGAGATGGTCTACGAGACACCTAGCGAGTGTAGGACTAATATCCGCACCGACCTGACTACAGTGATGGGCTTAGGGGATGCTAGGCATAGGTCAGGGGAGTCCTTAGAGCAGTTTTCACAGAGGTTGATAGACGGGGCTAGGGCGGTCTACTGCCAGGACCCAGCTGACAGGGAGAGAGCAGACCGGGACTTGAGGAGGTTTCTACTGCTGCTGCTCAGGAGGCTATTGCTCGGCACGAAGGGTGACATCATCAACTGCCGATTACTAGGGATCCTCGAGGACTTAGAGGGAGTCGGCAGGTACGCCTGGGGAGCGGCGCTGCTGGCGCACTTACTAGCCGACCTGTCCACGGGGACAGGACGAGAGACGACCATCAGTGGCTTCTCACCTTTTCTTCAGGTATGTATTTTCCCTCTTTTTTCTTCTTTTTTATGCATGTGAATGCCTCACTAATGCAATGCATGGATGCAGGTTTGGAGCCACCTGTACATGCCGATGGGGCGCGCCGACCCACGGCCAGGAGGTGAGGGTGCTTTCCCTCTAGCACGGCGCTGGCTGCCAGTCGTTTTCAGCGCCCCACTCGGCTACGAGTTGTGGGTGCTACGGAGAGAGTTCCGAGACTTCCCTCCCTCGCTGGTATGCATGATGCATTTTTTATGTTTATTAGAATTTATTATGATTATGATGAGATGACACACATGTTCATGGATGCAGGTGCAGTGGAGACCATATGCAGAGATGACAGATGAGGGCCAGCCGTGGGTCGTAGCGGGCCGACCTCGCTTTGGGCATGAGCTCTGGGTTCATTGCTTGAGCGAGATTGAGCCGTTACGGCTTAGGCTGGTGATGAGGACCCTGGGCCTACACCAGGAGTGGATAGAGGTCGGGGAGCCACGAGGGATCGGGAAGAAGACGCGCGGTCGCACGAAGGTGATCGACTGGAGAGTACGGTTCGAGGAGCAGTACGCTGACTGGCGGCGAGGCGGGACCCGAGTCACCTCCCAGGCGGCTGACAGCTCCGAGTACCTCCGACGCTATTGGGAGGTCTACGCCGGCCGACCCCAGATGAGGGTCTTAGGGGTATGTATGAATGCAATTTTTTCTAAATTAAATGCAAATGCTTATGTGACTATCATGTGACTAATATGTAATGAATGCAGGATGCACGGGACATAGCGGCGAGCACGGGACATAGCGGCGATGGATGCCCAGGCCCATCTACACAGCCTGGAGGACCAGCTAGCCGCCACACGGGCCGACCTCGAGACCTTGGTGAGTGTTTAAATTATTTCTATATGCAAATGAATTTTTATTGAATTATTGATGATTAGCCATTGACGATCTCAATGAATGCAGCGTGCCCAGCAGGGAGCAGCAGGGAGAGATACGGGAGAGGCCTCTAGCTCGAGGGGACCCAGTGCAGAGGTGACCGCACTAGCAGAGCAGCTAGCGGGAGCGGTGGCACGGGCCGAGGCTGCAGAGCGCGACCTCGCCTCCCGGATAAATTCCAGAACTCAATAACCTCATTCAATCATTGATTATATAATTATGTACTGATAAAATTCACTTTTCAAACTGAGGAGCTTCGAGCCGCTCTTGCTTGCATCTGCGAGGGACAGCAGGCAATGACTGCCCAGGTGAGTGGTTTACTTTTCATCATGCATTGCTTATTTCATGAATTATTGAACTGTGGAACTGATGATTTGTTTACCTGTTTACAGACCAGACAGTTACAGGCGGCACGTACCCAGGCTGCCCTGGCCGAGACAGAGCTGGCGATCCGCGAGCAGCGGATTACAGAGCTGGAGCGGACCGTGAGGTGACGGGAGGAGTTGCCTCAGGACGTAGCAGAGCTGCGGGTGGCCCTTGAGCTGGAGCGACGAGAGCGTGCTCGAGAGCGGGAGGAGCACTTGGCGGACCGTGCCCGTCACCACGAGCTACAGTAGTCAGAGCGTGCCCGTCACCATGAGCTACAGCAGTCAGAGCGTGCCCGGTACCAGGAGCTGGTGGTAGCACACGAGCGTGAGCTGGCAGACTCGAGGACGCAGCTGGTCCTTGTTCAGGAGCGGCTACGAGTTGCTGAGGAGCGTCTCCAGCGAGGGCGTGAGCGAGCTCGTGCTGCGGGGTACTCCTTCACTAGTTCCACTTTCGTGGCGGGTTCTTCTCTTCGAGAGAGGAGCGAGGCAGGGGGTCAGGCTCGAGTTCCAGCTTCTTCTCGGGGGCCCATGCCTCCTCCACCAGCGCCTCCTCGGGACGGCGAGGATGAGGTAGAGAGTAGGGGAGAGGAGGGTGGAGGCGAGAGCTGAGAGACTTACTTGTACTCCTCCACCCTCACACCTGTACTCAGACATTCATGATGTATATGAGATTGACATTTTTGTTACCTGAGCACTTGCGTAGTCGTGTACTTGTGGTTGTGTACTTCGCTTCTTTTCCATGTTCTTCGTGTTTGCTTTACCTTGCCCTGTACTTGTAGCTGTGGTTCGCACTTAAATGAACAGGTTAATTCATCTGTTCGACTTGGCCCCTTGCTCAATAAGCAAGGGGTGCCTTTTCTTTTGACCTAGATAGCGGGTCAAGGGGCCAAGCCTTTAATCAATAAGGCAAATGAAATAACCAATAAAGGGAGATGCAACATGCAAGCATACGTATGCAAACAATAATCAAGATGCCTTATGCAATAATGCAAGCACACACATGAAGAATAAACCCCATTTCCTCTTTTCTTTTCTTTTCCTTTTATATATTTTTTTCTTTTATTTTTCAAAAGACGCGTCTTAGATTAGGTCGTTATTCATATAAAAGACGCCCTAGGTGACGGCGTGAATTTGAAAACATTTTTTTGAATGTTGTTGAAAAGACGACCATATATGTGGGCGTTTATTTTAAAAGAGACGACCTTAAGGAAGGCGTGAATTCAACAAAAGGCGCCTTAATCAAAGGCGTTAATTCTTTTTTCTTTGGGTTGTTAAAGCCACCCGGGCTCTTAATCCTACACGGTCACCATTTAAAATTCGTTGTTCCTTCTAGATTAATCAAAAGGGGGGCGACGTGATGATAGTTAACTTATACCCGAGATTTCGCATGGTGCAATCTCCTAGGTCAGCCTTTGACCATTCTGTTGGTTTATGACTTACTACGAAGAAAACGAAGATATAAAAAAGCCCATAAGAGATTCTGAGAAGCTCTAGATAAAACCACTTCCCCTTACCCTATGCCTATTGGGGTTCGGTCTTTGGCGTAGGGAAACTTTGTTGCCTTTTGTCTCATTTATTGCATGCATACGCCCAAGGTTTTCCTTGCGGGGACTTTGCCCTCTTGACATGCTTTTCTTTTCATGATTTGACTTTCACTTTGGAACTGATTTGCATTGATGAAAAATAAACCTAATTGTACTTGGGCTTTTGTGGCATTTGTTCCCTTTTGGGCCCTGACTTCCACCTACTAGGGCGGCGGACAGGCTTGGTGGATCTACCCCGAGACTTCCTTTCCTCCCTTATGGGCCGAAGAGAGAAAGAATGGGCATCGTCTTCACCTTTAGTCAGGTTTTTGACCTCCCATCGGATTTTGCACCATTTGAGTTCACGGTTTAAGTGTGTAATGTGTGCGGGTGCCAACCCCCTTTTGAGTTAACAAGACTGATGAATGAATTCTGAATTTTGACCTTTCAGACCTTGAGCCCTTGTGTGCCACGGCAACCCTTTTCAATATATATATATTTTTTGGATTTTGGAAAATTCTATATATATATTTTTGTTGGATTTTGGAAAATTCTATATTTTTTTAGTTTTTGGATTAGGGGTAATATTTCTTAAGGTACAGACCATTCCAAGGATGAGTTAGCTCTTGTCCTTCAGCATTAATCAGTTTATAAGCATTGCCAGGATAAACATCTTTTATAACAAACGGTCCTTCCCAGTTTGGTTGGAGCTTTGAGCGAGGTCCACCCAGTTTTACAAAAATTCTCTTGATTACCATCTCACCGATTTTGAATTTTCTCTCAATTACTTTCTTTTGATAAAAACGTGACAGCCTATTTTGATAAACGCGCACATGCTCAGCGGCGACCAGACGCTTCTCATCTAAGAGTTCCAATTGAGCAAGGAGCGAATTGCGACGCTCATCAATAGGGAGTTCCTTGTCCAATTGTACTCGCAAAGATGGAATGAGAATCTCATAAGGGACTACCGTCTCCATTCCATAAGTAAGGGCGAAAGGGGTTTGCCCAGTAGGGGTACGAATGGAAGTGCGATAGGCCCAGAGAGCTTCAACTAGCTTGTCTGGCCAATCCGAAAATTTATTAGCCTCACACATCTTCTTAACAATTTTGATCAAAGTTTTATTAGTTGCCTCTGCTTGGCCATTGCCCTGCGGATAATAGGGAGAAGAATGATGCAATGCAATGTTATACCTGTTGCAGAGATCCTTGAGCTCTTGAGAGATAAATTGAGGTCCATTGTCGGTGACGATGGTACTCGGGATGCCGAACCTTGCGATGATGTTCTTCATTATGAATTTGCAGACTGTTGATGCTTTAATCTCCACGTAAGCTTCCGCTTCCGCCCACTTGGTGAAGTATTCCGTTGCCGTCAGGATGAACGATTTTTGCTTGGTCAGGAGGTTCGAATCACCAAGAGGTCCAATGATATCAAAAGCCCACATGGAGAAAGGCCATGGGGAGGACATAGGATGGAGTGAGGAAGCAGGAGAATGAATTTTGTCGGCGTGCAATTGGCACTTAACACACCTTCGAACATAGATGGAGCAATCCTCTTCTAGAGTTGGCCAATAGAAGTCTAGCCTAAGGATCTTCTTAGCTAACATCTGGCTGTTCACATGACCACCACACACTCCTGAATGCGCCTCTTCCACAACTTTCCAAGATTCATCATCGTCGAGGCATCTTAATAAAACACCCGTGAGCCCTCTTCTGTAGAGCACACCTCCAACCAAAACATAACGTTGAACCACTCTTCTAATTGCTTTCTTCTCTTCGATTGTGGCTTCCTCGGGATAAGACTGATCATTGCAATATCTGGCAATCTCATAATACCAAGGTTTCTCTTCATCAGCCAACTCTTCTTCCCAATCTAACAACATGACCTCTTTGCCTTTAAGAGATTCCTTCTGCCTGACCTTCTCGAGCACCTTATCCCTAATATCGAGGAATGCACGATCCTTGATAGCTGGAGTGTCACGCTGATGAATGAGAGGAACATGGAAATCACGCTCAGGAGGGAAGACTAGAGCAGAAGCCAAAGAAGCAAGAGCGTCGGCTAGGATGTTCTGGCTTCGAGGGACATGAACAAAGATTAACTTGGTGAAAAGTTTGGCATAAGCTGAAGCAAGTTCCTGATAGGGTTTGAGCTTAGGATTGATAGTGCGGCACTTGAGCTGACTATCACCAACAATTCGCAAATGAGTAACACCATATTGATGAGCGGTTTGAAGACCGGCCAAAAGGGCCTCATACTCAGCTATATTGTTCGTGACAGGGAAAGTGAGCCGAGCAGCAAATGGGATGGTGACCCCTTCCGGTGTTAAAAGAACCATGTCGATCCCTCTTCCTTGGGAATTTAGAGCTCCATCAAAATGTAACGTCCACATAGGATCATGGGGTTGATTAATGGACATCAGTTCTTCGTCTGGAAACTCCGAATTGACAGGATCAAATCTGGGTAGAGGGTGGTGAGCAAGATGTTCGGCAATGGCGTAGCCTTTGATAGCTTTCTGTTGAATGTAAGTGATGTCGAATTGAGAAAGGAAACTTTGCCAACGTGCTAATCGATCAGTGAGGACAGATTTTTCAAGAAGGAATTTAATCGGATTCGTGCGAGCAATGAGGTGAACCTCATGAGCTAAGAAATAGTGTTTTAATTTCTGAACTACCCAGACTAAAGCAGCGCAAGTCTTTTCCATGGCTGAGTACCTCTGCTCACAAGAGTTTAGAAGTTTAGACAAGTAGTATGCTGCCCTCTCTTTACCTTCTTCATCCTCCTGAGCTAGGACAGCACCTACGGAATCATCCAGGACAGAAACTGTTGTGTGGTGGACAGCGGATCTAGAGGGGAGGGGTGAATAGATCAGCCCCACTTTTTGGAATGTGGCCCTCTATATAGCTAGTTAAAATGAATTGCAACGGAATAGAAACTAGCTTCCAAGTACGCTATGATTCACTTAGCAAGATAAGCAAGATATATAATAATTCGATCCTAAGCATGCATCTAGAACGAATCAATCACACAGGCAAATCACACTAGACAGGATTTTTAAGGTGGTTCGGACTGAATCCTCAGCCCTACGTCCACCCCTCACCAAAACCCGGTGAGGCTTCACTTGTGCAGTGCACAGAACCGCAAATCGAAAACCACTGATTGCCTTCCTACTCACCACCTGGTAGGGACATCAACCGCAAATTGGAACACCCTCCAATTGCCTTCCTACTAACCACCGATAGGGATGAATCACACTTTCAATGTTTAAACAATAATGAAAATGAAACAAATGTGAATGAACTAAAACAAGAGATTGAGTTATGAGTGAAAATGAATTGGCCCTTGTATGGAATGTTGATCAGCAACAAGGCTCCTCTTGACTTCAACTCAATCTTCTTGATTCACTCTTGATTGGATGAATGTTCTTCACGGAGTACTGTTCACGTGAACAGTACCTCTTCCTTCAATTCTTCTCTCTTGATCTTCTCTTTGAATTTCTTTGAATGAATGAAGGAGATGATGAAGCTACCTTGAATCTTGATTGCTTATTTAGCTTCTAGGAGTTTGAATGCTTGAAATATCACCTTGAATGAGGTGGAAAGAACTTGAATGAATGAAGATGATTTCCTTTGAAGAACTTGAATTAAACCAGCTTCCTTGGATCACTTTGATAGCCTTGCTTTGATGTAATCTTCCTTGAGGTTTGCTGGCTTTGATTTGAGCTTGATTCCCCTTTGATTGGATGAAGAACACCTTCACGAACTACTGTTCACGTGAACAGTAGCTCGTCTCCAAGCTCTCTTGTAACCTCCCTTGCAGCCACCCTAGATCTCACAAGAAGCCCCTTGAAGCATTAGGGTTTCTAACCCTCTTACAAGAGTTTTATAGACCATGAATGGTCTATGGACACCCCCTAGACCAGATCCACAATTTGTGGGGGATTAGGTGTCTTTAGGATTAAACAAATCAATTTTGAATGGCCCTTTTCGAAGTTGGAAACAAAGTCAACAATTGATGGCTCGAGGCTGGCGGTCGACCTAAGGTTCCTGGCGGTCGACTGCCACTGAAACACCTGCAAACGGGCGATCCCTGGGAAATCCGGTCGACCACCACTGGCTGGCGGTCGACCGCCACTGAAAGACGTGCAGACTTGGGAGTCCCTGGCTCGGGCGGTCGACCGCCCCTGTGCTGGCGGTCGACCACCAGCTGGGCAGGGCCCGGGTCAGCCCTGTTCGATCCGTTGGCCGCACCAACTCCGTCGCTTGAGCCCGTTAGCCGCCCGTTCATGTCTGTGGCATCAACCTTGATTGTCTTGAAGTTTTATTACTGAGTCTTCAATCCAAATTTTGTTCCGGGGGCTCCGCCCCCGGAAACCCCCACAAGGGGCGCTGCCCCCTTGACCCCCGCGACCTGACCAGGCAGGTCGATCCCCGCGACCTGACCGCGCAGGTCGATCCGCATGCGAGGGTGCAACATTCAGCGTTCACGTTCACCATTTCCACTTGATTCCTTGTCCATTCATTGGCGCACCTGTCATGAACAAAAACATCACGTATGTCAATCACATGAAGGTGAAAAACATCAATGACTAATAGTGTTTAGCCATTATCAAAACCAAGAATACATTAGAACTCATATGACCATAGAATGATGTCGAATGACCCAAGTGACCATATGAACTCAAGTGACCATAGGGGCACAACAGAAACATAAAGAATAAGCGGTTTGCCTGGAATTGGCGGCCTCAGGACAAGAGGATTGGCCAAATAATCCTTCAATCCGTCAAAGGCTGCCTGACATTTGTCATCCCAATTAAACTTGACTCCTGGCTTAGTAAGCTCGTAAAACGGCCTGCATCGTTGTAAGTGCTGGGAGACAAAGCGGCGAATAAATTGCAACCTCCCGATTAATCCTCAAACTTCCTTCAAATTCTTGGGAGGAGACATGTCTCTGATGGCCTTCGCCTTGTTGGGATCAACTTCAATTCCCCTTTTGCTGACAATAAATCCAAGCAACTTCTCTGATGAAACGCCAAATACACACTTCTTGGGGTTCATTTTTAATTGATACTCTCGTGATCTCTGTAAGACCTTAGCTAGAACCCCAGGATGCTTAATCCTTGTCCTTGATTTCACAACCAGGTCATCCACATACACCTCAATATAAATATGAATCATATCATGAAAAATTACCATCATAGCCCTCTGATAGGTGACTCCAGCATTCTTGAGTCCAAAGGGCATGACCACATAATAATAAGTATCCCATGGTGTAGTGAATGATGTTTTCTCTTGATCTTCTTCAGCCAAACGAATTTGATTGTAACCTGAAAAACCGTCCATGAACGAGAGAGTCTCAAATCCTGCCGTATTATCAATCAGAACATCAATATGAGAGAGGGGGAAGTCATCTTTAGGACACGCACGGTTGAGGTCCCGAAAGTCTATACAAATCTGAACTTTGCCATCTTTCTTCATAACTGGGACGATGTTAGCCACCCAGTTGGGGTAGAGGACGACTCTAACAAATCTAGCCTTGTGGAGCTTGTCGACCTCTTCTTTCATCTTTAAAGCCATGTTAGGGTGGAAACGTCGCAACCGTTGTTTGATCGGGACAGACCCTGGCTTAAGTGTAAGCCGATGTTCAACAAGCGCAGGGTCTAATCCAGGCATATCCTCATAACTCCACGCAAACGTGTCCTTGTATTCTTGAAGTACCAAAATAAGCGCCTCCTCTTCGGAGGGCGGCAAATTCTTGCTGATGAGGACAATCCTAGGGTCTTCTTCGGTACCCAAATTAACTTCTTTGGTAGGCTCCTCTACAGAGGCTGATGGTTCATCAAATCTTCTCATGCCACTGGCAAAGGCATCAGCCTCGTCCTCATATTCTTCATAACTTTCATCCCCCTCTTCAATAGGGTCTTCATCATTCATGATTTCATAGACACCCAAACCCTCATAAGAAGCATTAGCATCCTCGTATTCCAACTCTGGCAGGATAATCGGATTCTCCACGAATTCAGGAAGGGCTAAACAAGCCTGGCACCTTTTGGCTAGCTCCAATAGAAATCTTCGCGGAATCTGCTTACCCTTGGATTTCTTATGAAAATCTACCCCATGAATTTTATTAGAAGAAGAAGAAGAACTAGCTTGATTAGAATAAGCTAAAAAAGAGGAAGGAGGTGAAGAAGTGGATATAGGAGGTGATACAGATGGAGACCCCTCACCAGAGAGGAAGAAAGGATTTATCAATGAATCATGGAAGAGTAGCCCCTGGGTCGGGACACACTCGGAAAAGAGATAAGAAGTCTCCTCAACGGAGATGGAGGATTGGAAAATTGGAATTTTGACATTTTTTTTTCATTTTTATCTTTATCTTCATTTTTATTTTATTTTTCTAGAAAAAAACAATGTGAAGGGAGAACAACAGGAGGAGTGGAGATTGAAAGTTTGGAGAAAGATTGAATCAGAGATGACCCCCGTGGGGGTGTGATGGAGAGTTTGGAGAATTGCTCGAGGAGCAAGGGGGGAATCGGTAGAGAAATCTGCAGTGAATCTGGAGAAAAGCTGATCATAATTGGCGGCGGTCTCGGCACGCGAGAGAACAATTGAGAATGTAGGGAAGCTAGAAGAGACGGATGCATAGAAGTGAGGGAAAAAAGACCGGCCCACAGCCTGTCTATTGTAAATCCTTCTTCATACGGAACATCTGGCTCTCCAGTGTCCGTATAATCACTCAGCAACTGCCTCTTATCGGTAATCACAGCCGGCATTTCAATCAATTCATGTATTAGTGGCGGCCATTCCGGATCAGTCGGCATAAAGAGACGGCTCAAGGCAATAGTAATATCATACATATCGAACCATCTGTACCAATCACACTCTGGATCGTCCATCTTCCTTCTTTTATCGGGCCTTAGAGATTCCAGGGCTTTATAAGTGGCCAATGGTGCAATATGACGAGCAAACTGTCTTGCATGAACATCTTGACAGTCTAGAATGAAGGTGATTATTGTAGTCTGCTCATTATTTTGAACGCCACCCGTGATAAAATGTGTCTTCAATGTCCAAGTAAGTGGCTGGCGATCTGTCTTCAAAGTGGATGTCATAACTGGCAATGACTCATCTTCATTTTTGCCCAGCCCTTTGTAGCCCAGGCCACCTCTTGCAATCAATTTCTGAGGCTTAATAGGCCTAGTCCTGCCTTGACAACTGGCACCCAGACCTTTGCCGTTTTGATACCCCATTTTCATTAAAATGTTCCAGCCAGGGGTGTTTATCATGCTTTTCTTCTTCCTCCCCTTGGAAGGCAAGGGTGTCATAGCAACTGTCGTGACTGTCTCGGGCGGCATTGGCCGTGGGTAAGGGAGGTCTAGTATTGATAGCAACGGCTTGTTGGCAGGCCAAATAGAAGGAACTGATGAAGTCAAGTGTATATCTTCTTCTGGCAGAATTGGCATACTGGTAACTTTGATGATGCGGCCTTTGTGTGGAAACTTAAGGCACTGATGATTTGTAGAGGGCACTGCATCGAGCTGTTGAATGTAGGGGCGGCCCAGAATGCCATTGAATGTTGGATCCATGTCCAAAATGTGGAAATCGACCGTGATTGTGGCTGGACCCAAACTGACTTTCAGTGTGATCATGTCTAGAGGAGGCTTCTTAGTATTGTCGTATGCTGTGACTGTTATAGTAGACGGCCGAATCAGATTTTCAGGAATGCCACATAATTTCAAAGTGCTCGGTGGCAAGAAATTGATGGATGCCCTAGTGTCCACTAGACATTGTTTCACCGCCACCTTATTGATGTCGACTGTGATGCATAGAGCATATTTCCTTGCTAGGAGTGGTGCTAGTTCATGCTCATGAAAAATGATAGCCGGCTGACTGCTAGCGGGCGTCAAAACTATAGTTATCTGCTCAACAGGGATGTCTTCATTGACCATAACTTTTTGCAGATACTCTTTCAGAGCTAGCTGGTGAGTGGTGGACCTTTTGATTAATTCTAGGATTGAAATTCTTGCTGGAGTTCGGTCCAAGTGCTTTAACAAATCATACTTAGTTCCTGGTACGGACTCTTGCTCTTGTTCTTGTTCTTGTGGCCCCTGCGCGGGCTCTTGCTCTCTTTGGGGAAAGATGCGCTGGAACATTCGTCCACTGCGAGCGGTGCTACGTTTTGTCGTGCCTCTGTCGGGGCAAGTAAAGGAGGAGGGTTAGAAGAAGAAGAGGGTGTATTGGCGCTAAGAAGTGGTGGAGGGGTGTTTGCAGAGGGAGTCCCTGTAGGGGGCATTGATAAAGAGTTTGACAAAGATGCCCCCGCAGGAGGCGTAGGAGTAGAAAGGGATACCCGAATGCGAGGAGCGCTGGGGGGTGGAACGAGGAGAGATCTGGGTATAAAAGATGGGTGAGCCGATGGTGAGGGGATCCTTGCCGGTGGAGGAGTAGTGGTGGTGGGTGTAGCGTGCGTTGGTGACGGGCAAATAAGGAGTAGTCTAGAAGGCAAAGGTGAAGGGTTGGTGATGGATGGCGGAGTTCGCTGCGTGGTAGGCTGCGGAGGCGGTAAACAGATAAGGAGAGATTGGGTTGGCAAGGATGGAGAATTGGTGGGAGCAGGTGGATTAACGGGGCGTAGAAGAGCCCGGCTCAATTGGGGAGTAGAAGAAGAAGGAAGGGTGCGCAAGAGGCGCGGAGGTTGATTTGTATTATGATTAAATGCCCCGACAGAGGCGTTTTCTTCATGCCATCCCTGTCCTCTCTCCACTTCATGGAGGGATGTGACAGGGTTCACGTGCTGATTTGGTGGGTGCTCCGGCAGTTGGTTGTGGACAATCCCCATATCTTGCTGAGGTACTGGAGCTTGCTGTTGTACTTGTGGAGCCGGTTGCTGTGGCTGCTGAGCCTGCTGTTGCCGAGGAGGCCTTCTTTCTTTCATAGTGGCGATTAACTGCCTCATCTCATCCCAGTTAATGCCACCCTGGTCATTTAAATCGTAAATGTAATCCTTGAAATGGAAGCAACGATCAATGTTATGACCAGGGGAGCGGTGGAAGACACAGTAGCGGGATGTGTCAACATTAGCGGGCCACACTGCCCTTTCCTTTGGTAGCATGAGCAAGTTGGCAGCCATTAAGGCATTGAAAATATCCGGGAGACTTTCTGGCAATGGCGGATAATGGGCCCTTTTGGGGCCAAGTGGTCTCCTTTGTTGTTGTTGTTGCGGTCCATAATTAGTGGGTGGCGGTACTTGGTGGTGTTGTTGCGGAGCTGGAGGGTCAGCGCGGGGCGCTTGGTTTTGTGGTGGAGCAAAGGAAGGTTGAGGAGCAAATTGGTGTTATGGGGGTGAAATAAAGAGGGTGCCTTGTGATGGAGGTGGCGGAGGTCGTGGGTTAGATTGGCGAAAAGGTGTGGGGTTGCCGACCGCGCCAACCTACTCATTGATGACGGTGCCCTCAGTCGTGGGTCCGCTATTGTTGACACGTGTATTCTTTTTAACCAACCTTGGTTTTGGCTCAAACATGCCCATGATGGGTGAATCTTTCATTTGGGTCTGAATATAACGAGCTCTTTCATAAAGCTCCTCCAAGGTGGTTAATCTGTTCATAGCCAGTATATGCCGGAACTGAGGGTCGCATTGGATATAATCATCTTAACCTGTTCCGGTTCTGATAAGGTATCTTTCAACTTCTCGGCCATTGACCGCCATCTATCAGCAAATATGATGAAGTCCTCCTCGGGCTTCATTTTCTCTGCAACCAAATCTGTAACTGAAAGGGAGGGTCCAACCCGGTCCCTATACTTCTGCAAGAATTTCTTCTGAACCACATCGAAATCACTAGCATCTGCAGGATCCAAGGAATAGAACCACTCGAGGGCTGGCCCCTCTAAGGATCTTCTAAACAAGTAAGCCAAGGAGGCTTTGTTGCCCTGCCAAAAGGACGTTTCATACATAAAATCCTTCAGATGGATAAAAGGATTACCAGTTCCATTGTATCGCCGAAAGTTCGGCATCTCAGAAGGTGGTAAATGAAAAACTGGCAATGTAGGAAGGGAGATTTCTGGGGCATTCTTGGCGGCAGTAACCTGGTGTCGCCTCGACAGTCGTTGTTAAAAGTGTCGTGCCACACAAATTTCAAATATTTATAACCGCACTCACTCACTTATGGATTTGAAAACATGAGTATAATGGTAAGTACGGGTCGATCCCACGGGGAAGGAATTTGGTTATTTTTCTTAGTTGGAAAATATTCTTGTGTTTTGAAAAATCAATTGTTGGGTTTTGAGTGCGATTATAACTAAATGGAATTAAAGTGCAACTTCAAACAACAAAAGGTAAGTGAAAGAAATAAAGAAAAACGCCGTCGTTTCCATGCCGAGCCTTTGATGAAGATCGCTCCGCCTAGGAAATCGATGCCGTGAGAGGATTTGCAGAAGAATGATCACCGCTTTGGGTATGATTGAAGAACTTATGAAGACAAGAGTTGGATTTAACAAGTTTGAAAACTTAAGTTTGAAATCATAATAGAATTCAAGTAAAAATAGGGATTGGAAGAAAAAGCATAACTTCAAATCTGGACAGAATTAGAAGAAGTGTAAAACATGAAAGTTGTAGAGAATTGAAAAAGGAAGAACTTTGATTAAGAACACAGAGACAGAAAATAAGAGGAAGGCACTGAAAAAGTAAGATCTATCCCTGCTGGTGAATAGTAACTGACAGAAAAATAGCATCTTGTAAAATTAATTCTAACTCTAAAAATACACAGAATTAGACAAGGTGGTAGAAGAATGAAATGGAGATCTATAAGAGAGGAACAAAGTTGATGAAGAACTCAGATTAAAAAGAGGTCTAAAAAGGCTCAAAACATAAGAAAACTAGAATGTCTCACCACGGATGAACAGTAAACACCTAAAACAGCACTTAAGAAAACGGACCAGAACTCTATGAATTAAGAGGAATTTGAAGAAATGATCAACAGAGAAGTTGAAGAGAACTTGAAATCAAACAACTTTTATGAAGAACAAAAATTGAAATGAAAATCACAATCATGAGAAATAAGGCTAGGAAAAGGCTAAATTCAAAAATGAAACTTTTATTGAAAGAACTTCAACTTACAACTTTGACTTCAAAAGCTTGTAAAATACAACTCTAACAATCAACAACTTCAGAAAAATAAAGAACAAACTCACATTACACATGATCCATAGCTAGCTCTTTCTCCCTCTCAACCTTCACTAACAACTAACTCCACTTACCAACTCTTCATTCAAGACCAATGCACCCTTTATATAGGGGTTACAAAAAATACTCCATCAATACAAACAAGTGTACCCAATTTTAGCCTAAAATGGTAGGCAGGTAGGTTCTGCCCACTTTGCCATTTTTTTCGGATTTTTCTGAATTTTTTTTGGAATTTTTTATGGCCCTTTCTTCTCCTCTTTCTCTCTTATTCTCTCATTTTCCTCTCTGTCGGCACGTTGCGCCGACCGGTTAGGCCGCCCGCGTTAGGCGCCTCGTGGGCCCGCCGTGCGCCGACCCGCTCGCCGCCTGCCGCGTGTCCGCCTGCGTGAAGCACGCGGGCGCACGCGTGCCCCTTCACCGCTGTCGCCGTCCGCTCGCCACGACCCCCCGCCTGTCGACGCCACGCGTCCGCCCGCCGTGCGCCTTCGGGCGCCACGAACCCCCCCCCCCCCCCCCCCGTCCCCATTCGCCTTTCCTCGCCTCGTCGCCCGTGCGGGCGGCGAAGGCGGGAAGGGGCGGGGGCGGGTTTCAAACATTTTTTTTGTTTTTTTAACATATATATATATATATATATATATATTATATATATCGCTATGTATATATCTATAAATAGTTAGAAAATTCTAAAAAATAGTAAATAAATTTATTTTTTTGTTCTAAAAATTTTTATTTTCTTTTTGAACAAGTCCTTGGGCTTTTGGCCCATTCAAAATAATATTTTTATTTTCTTTATTTTCTTTTTCGTGGAGCTTTTCTCGTACTACGTGCCTGCATAAATACATAAAAATGTAATTAAAATTTATTTAATTTCAGAAAAATAAATATTTGATACAAAATCAACAATAAGTGTGAGAAGTGTATATTTATCATTATTTAAGCTCATAAAGATGTGGATAATCATGCATTAAGCGATAAAAATACACACTTATCACACCCCCCAACTTACTCATTGCTAGTCCCTTAGCAATGCACATAATGAAAAATTTAGGACTAACAAGAGTTTAAAGATATTCAGGCCTCATTTCTAGTTCATCTTTCATGGAGTCAACTAAAGATCAGGCATCTGGAGTAATTATCACAGATTAGCCTTATGTCAGAAATTCAGGTATATGATCAAGAATCTAATCAAAATTCAGTAGCACTTGTGCATGTGTAATACTAAATTCACAGTAGAGACAATTGCATCCTCCAGTTGCTATTTCGAACAAATGCCTTTCAATTCTGCACTTCTTACTTAGAGCGTTCAATGCACACTAGCTTTTTGTCTGCCTTATTGATATGTCCCTTTTGGGATCACTATATATTTTTTTCATTTTCTTCTTTCTTTCTTTTTTTTTTTACACACATGATGCTGCACTACCCTTCACTGTTTTACGCGAACCTCAACACGTCTTAGGTGAAGTAGGCCCGGTTCCACAGATCCAAGTTCCTTTTTCCTTTTGACGCGAACCTCAACACGTCTTAAGTGAAGTAGGCCCGGTTACTCAGAATCGGAGCATTTTTCATGGTGTTTTTCTCATAATTTTATATGGCAGAAAGCTTATAACAAATCTCATTTTCAAAAGTGCAGAATATCAGACAGTATATTTAAAATAGCAGAAGGCTTGTCCTTCTTGTTTCATTAGCGTGCATCGTGATTTTATTTTTCGAAAGTGCATCTGAATTTTAAAGAGATTCTTAAATCAATTTTCCATGGCTAGAGTAAATAAATTATCCAACATCCTTTTTCCAGTTGTTTCTATTTAGAATCACTTTTCATGCGACATGAATCAAGAAATTCAACTCGGGGAAAACTGTTGTTAAACATGACAATTCAAGAAAGCAAGAAAAAAAAAATTTGTTGAAATTTCAGAAATTTTTGAAAATTTTGAAATTTATCTCCCCCCCCCCCAACTTAAATGACATTGTCCTCAATGGCATAAGCAGTAGATCGATCAGAGGACATGAAAAAAATAATTTGGTTGGGAAGGAAGGATACAACCTGATGGCTGGGACGAAATGACGAGGGCTTCATTACATTGTGGCTTGACAACTGAAAAAGCAAACACACTACATAAATCAAATCAGAAGCCAGTTAGTAACACACAAAGAGTGGGACCCAATGTGTCCATGATTTTTAAAGGGAATCGACCACTGATGGCAACGTGAGGTACGGAGCCGAATTTCCCACAGAAATGTCCCCCTATTGCGTGTTTTGGGCGAAAGGTGGTTACAACGGGACAAGAAACACAGCGAATCTTTGGACCGAAAAGAGAGAAAAAGTCAATAAAGCACGTCTCCGACTTGACCACTCCACATGGTAGAGTGGGTGCGAGATTAACGGGAGGATGACGTGTTGCAAAGGCTATGGCTAGATGTGATGGTGCGAGATGTAGATCACTCCTCGTCAATCTTATAAAGACCCCCCTTTTCACTCGACCGGAGAACATCGAAGTTGTGAGAGTAGAGTTGAGTGAAAGGGAAGTAGTGAGTGTTGCTCAAAGTTCAGAATGGAGGGTAAATCAAGCATCAGAGCTGAAGGGGAGTCGTCTCGCTCCTCGAAGAGGAGTAGATCGGGAAGTAGTGCCAGGAGATTCTCTGAAGTTGAAGGACTTTTGAGCGAAAGGACTCTACCACAGCTTGTAAGTGATTCCTTTCATTCCTTTCTTCTTCTCTGTTCTTTCTTTGAAAAGCTTCCCATTTCTTACTTCTGGTGTATGTGCAGAGTGTGATGAAGTCACACATCTCATGGGAGCTGGTCGTGGCTGCATATTGAGGGCTCCCGGACTTCCAGAAAGCAAGGTTGGACGTGATGGGATTCGGGCCCTTTCTCAGAATTGAGCCACTCAAGATCGACCTTGCCCTGATCCAAGCTCTACGTGAAAGATGGGACCCGGTAAGTAGGGCATTCCTGATGCCGTGGGGGCATATGGTGCCCAGCTTGGAAGATGTGGTCCGAATTTTGGGACTCAAAGTGGATGGGGAAGCAGTAACTGGTGTCACCTACGCGGATTACCGTGAAGGTGCCCATAAGTTATTGGGAATGGACTTACAAAGTCGGAAGAACAGGTCAGTAGCCAGGGCATCGATCATGGAGGCTTTAGGGCTTACTGACATGCGTCCGCGTGATGATGAGTCCATAGAAGAATTTATGGAAAGGGCAGAAAGAGGTGCTCGTGCTATGTATTGTATGGATACCAGCAATTGGGAGCGGACCAATATGGATCTGAGGAGGTTCCTCTTCTTTCTATTAGGCAAGTTGTTGCTGGGGTCTAAGGGAGACAGTATCCACTGTCATTTCTTAGAACTGCTTGTAGACTTGGAAAGAGTAGGACAATACGCCTGGGGAGCTGCTGTGCTGGCACATCTGTTTACAAGTCTGTCACAAAGGACAGACAAAGAGATGACACTAAATGGATTTACGCCTTTTATTCAGGTAAAGAAAAACATTTTTTTGTTGTTTTTATTTTCTGCTTTTTGTTTTTGTTTTCATCAATGACACATGATGGTGTAGCTGTGGAGCTACTATTACCTTCCAATGGGGAGGGCTCGACACTGTCCACCACTGACGGTCCCTCTAGCGAGACGGTGGCAACCCATCATGAGCACTGCACCTTTACCCTACCAACTTATGGTGTTAAGACGAGAATTGCAAGAGTTCCCTGCAACGATGGTAGGATAAAAAAATTTCTCAAATTTTTTTTTCATTTATTTCTTCCTTTTTTTCTAACCAAGAAGATACATATAATCCATTCAAGGTGAATTGGAGGCCTTTCATGAACATGGTCGATGTTGACCAGCCTTGGGTAGTTGGAAGCCGCGCCCGATTCGGACGGGACCTCTGGCTCCATTGCTTAAATGAAATCGAGCCCCTCAGGCTGCGATTAGCTATGCGCACCCTAGGGCTGGCTCAAGAATGGGTGGATATGACCATGTCACCTAGCGTCGGAAGGCAGACGCGTGGACCAGCCACCTGTGTTGATTGGAGAGTGCGCTTCCCCGAACAATATGAAGATTGGCAACGGGGGGCACACTCGTGGAATCTCAAGCACAAGATAGCGATGATTACCTACGCCTCTACAGAGCAATGTATGCAGAAAGGCTCCAGCCTGGAGGGCTTGTAGAGGTAAGGAAACCATGTTTGTATCTTCTACATTTTGTTGTTTTTTAAAAAAAAAAATTTCTTTGTTTGTGAACTCAAAAGCCATAACTGTAGGATGTCCGTGATACTATAATAACGAACTTACGAGCTCGTCTGGCGGACACGGAGCAAGAGCTGAGTGATACCAGAGCGGCTCTAGGTTCATCAGTAAGTATTTCAGTACATATTCCGGGTAGGCTTTGAGATTCAGGGCGCTAACCACTTAATGTCACCACATGTGCAGCGTGCTCAGCTTGATGCAGTTTCTTCGGCGATGGGAGCAGATGGTGTTTCTTCCAGTCTATGGATTCCCACATCCGAGCTGGATCAACTCCACGAGCAACTTGCTCATGCCACACAACGGGCTGCAGAGGCAGAGGGGATGCTTTCTGTACAGGTGAGGATTTCACCATTTAACATCCCTTATTCAAGTATTGCTATTTGCCTGAGATGAAATGTGTGGCAGGAGAAAGAAACACAAGAGGCACTTGCAAATGCCACTCAGAAGGAAGCTAGAATAACTGAGCTGGAAGAAGAACTACAGCGTCGTCCAGATGAGGATTCTTCAAGGGACGCTGTGGAGTTGAGAATCACCCTTCACTTAGAAAGAGAAGATAGAGAGAGAGAACGGGCTGAGAGAGAACAGGACAGAGACAGAGAGAAAGCCAAGAGATCGGCCGAGAAAGAGGAAAAGAGGGCCCTGGAGGCCCAACTTTTTGAATTGAGGACTAGTCTCGGCCTAGCCGAGCAATGGCTGAAGGATGGCGAAGAACGCTATCGAAGAGCACGAGAGCGTGACTTTCGTGTCAGTAGCTTCTTTGCTGCCCCCTCAGATCGGCGTCCATAGTGCGGTAGTAATACCGCTGCTCTCGGCTTGGGAATACCCTCTAGAGAATCTTGCCCCAGAGAGCGGCAAGACAAGTAATGTGAAGAAAGAAGGTGGATTCCGATGTAATCTCTTTGTTTGCTTTTGTGTGTAATAAAATACTTTTTGCTTGGCTCTCCGTTGTCCTTATCTCTCGAATCCCTAAACACAGCTAATTTCCCACAACAATTTATTACCACATAAAAATCACTTAGGTTGCCTCCTAAGAAGCGCTAACTTTTATGTCGTCAGCCAGACACCATGTAGCTCATTAGCTCATTAACCAACGCGTGGCATTCAGAATGAGCCACCACGTGATCTTGTCTTCCTTCAAATTCCAACCCTTAATCCATTGGAAGACAAGAGTAGACATGTATGGACCGGAGCTAGAAAGAGGCAGGACTCGCACATGATTGTTTGTAACATTAACCCTGTGTGCGATCCAGTTTTCAGCTTTAGAGATCAAAAAATGATCAATAATTTGTCAAGATCAAGGTATAACCCTTGCATAATATCAATCCATCGGTCCCCTTCACCTGTATTGTCCCTCCAGATGACCTCTTTATTGACTACTTCCTCCTTGGGAACTTGGTCATCGAACGGTGGCTTAGGGATAAGAGTGTCATTATTAGCCACAGTCTTCCCAGTAACAGCCTCATGTGTTAGAAGGGTACCAATCAACTTGTCTTCCTGATGGGGAGTTAAATCAAAAGTGAATATTGTTGGTTCATCCCCCTCAGGTCCCAAAATGTCATATGGAAGAGGCTCATCTGGTAGGGGTAGCACGAGCCCAGAATCAAATTGATCCAATGATTCAAACATGAGGGGATCGGGCTCAATGGGTAGATCAAATTTGAAAGTTTCTAATAAAACCCCTTTATCACACTCATCATTTAATAGAAAATTGTGAATCAAATTTCCCAATAATGAAGTGGGAAGATCAAATGTAAATTGTTCCAGCTCGGCCCCTTCATCAAAGGTAAGATCAAATGGGAATTTTTTAAAGACGGAGCTTTCATCATACTCATCACTCACCTGAAGATTCTTAATCAAATTTTCCAACAATGGGGTTGATAGAGGAAATATAAACTTTTCGAACAAGGCCCCATCATCAAGTTCTTCCAAGGGAGGAGAATTAAGTTCCACTAAATCAACATGATTATTAATCATAAAGCAATCCTCCTCGACATGTAGATCCTCAATTAAGTTGTTTGGGCCACTAATTTTCTCAGTGATATTCTCAATCTCAAAACATTCATAGAATGGGGTGATGATATCAATAGGATCATTTGTATTCTTTAATTCATCCCCTAATTCCGTCCCTTCCTTCATCATGGTATGGCTTGCGCACTCCCCCTCACTCCCAATAATGATATCTTGAGCCAAAATGCCAGGCATCGGATCATCATCATCATCATTCACGTATCGAGGGGGTTGGTTGAATATTGACGAAGGGTCATGGTAAGTAGACTGAGAGTACACGCTTTGAGCTTCAAAGTAGTGGCCCGGTGAATCACCCTTAGTATTGACATTGAGTTCGAAATCTGGGTGAGATGAGTTGAGATGAAGTTGAGTATACATGGGCTGCTCGTGAATTGCTTGGGGTAGAGGTGTAGACAAATGGGTTTGGAATGTTGAATCCATCCAAGGTAAATTTGTGTGATTACTCCAGCCAAGATTATCATCATCTGCAACATGCTTGAGCTGAGA
The DNA here is from genome assembly GCA_022559845.1 of Amorphophallus konjac. Lineage (NCBI taxonomy): Eukaryota > Viridiplantae > Streptophyta > Magnoliopsida > Alismatales > Araceae > Amorphophallus > Amorphophallus konjac. The sequence continues at coordinate 212,556,190 of CM040127.1, forward strand.
AAATCCTAGGGAATTTTGGACCTGTGCTTGGATGACGGGAGAGAGTCGGGCTATAGTAGGGCATTCACTCACATGGTGAGTGAGACTGGCACAGAATTCACACACTTCCATGAAAGTGTGGATTGGATTTTCCACCTGTTTGACATGTCCTACAGGTTGTTGATGAGATGAGATAGAGGCACGATTTATTGAATTTTCACTCAAAATCTCAAATAGATCATATGCCTCATCTTCACTTTTGCTTAAAAATGCCCCTCCACAATATATGTCCACCATCTGCCTATCAAAATTGGATAACCCCTCATAAAATGTAAAGATAATTTGCCATCTGGGCAACCCATGATGTGGACATTGACTCACTAGCTCCTTTAATCTCACCCAAGATTCATGAAGTTGCTCTCCCGGACGTTGAGTAAATCCTGTAATCGCCCTTCTCATCATGTTGGTTTGGCTTATGGGGTAAATTTTTTTTAAAAATTCTGACTGCATATCTTCCCAAGTCCTGATAATCTTTCGAAAACTCCTTAACCAACATTTTGCTTTATCTTTTAACGAGAATGGAAATAAAATTAATTTAAGGGCATCATCATTAAAATTCTGAATTTTGATCAGTGAGCAAACTTCTAGAAAATCATCTAGATGCCTATAAGGATTTTCATTGAGATTCCCATAAGAAGATGGGAGCATCTGGATGAGACTAGGGCGAATCTCATATTGATCAACGTGAATATCGGGGAGTTGAATACAGGTGGAGGGCTGGTAAGAAGAAGGATAAAAATGCTCCTTCATAGGCGTGGGTTTCCCTCCAAGATGTATGGCCATAAAATGAATTTTTTTTTTACATTTTTTTTAAGTATTTCAAATTATATATATTTTTTTCAATTTTTCAAAACTTTTTTTATGCAAACACAAACAAGTTAACACAAATTATCCTAATGACCTAGATGCGACTCAGACCTACAAATGTGGTTTCACAAAGTGATTAAAATGAACTTAAATTTACCCTCAGTATGTCCACCGGCCAGGTAAGGGGTGGGGAAGTGGGAGGTTCCCCCTACTTTCATAGGGACCTTATTATACAAAACCACAATCCCGCTTAAGGCGTTTGCCATCCGATCGTCTTGCCTTAGACACCAGTTTTCATAAGAGGATAAACCTAAATATCACAGGAATCACAGTGTGATCCTAGGGCCAACGTCTACTGGCTTTTATTAAGGCCTAGGTAATGCAGAGATGCAAGGAAATTGTGGTTTTCGGGCTAAGGGAGGGTGATGAAATCTCCACCTTATCTTGTTAGGGGTGTTGCCCTTAAAGTATTTTGAAATGAAATGCACACCACAATTTCAAACAAGGGGTTCTTTATGCAAAAATGAATGCCAGACTGGGATCAGAAGAACGTACCTTGCCCCTCGCGATCTTCAAAATGCAATGCAGAAATTAAACAAAGATAAATTCTAAGCTAAATGATGCATGACCTAGAGCATGAAAGTGTAGTTTCTACTCTTGCAATGAGGTCTTTTATTTGGTACAAATGAAGATTTTTTTTATTTTTTTTTTTAGTTAATGAACCTAACTAACCAGCATGAAAATTTTTCTTTTGTTTTGATTGTTTTTTATTTTTATAGAGTTTTCAAGAAATTTTCAGATTTTTGTAAAAAAATTTCAGAAAGTGGAAAGATAGAACCTGTTTCTTGATTTCAATCCTTTAGCAATGCTTCCGAGCTATTTAACGACGTTTCATATCCTTGGAATTTCAGATTCGATCTTCCTCTTTCTTTGTTTTTCAAAAAAAAATTTCGTTTTCCTGCACAAGTAAAGAAAGCAAAAATCAATATACAAATATACAAAGTAAACACAAGAGTATCCAACTAGGAAAAGTATCTCCATCCCCGGCAACGGCGCCAAAAATTTGGTGTCGCCTCGACAGTCGTTGTTAAAAGTGCCGTGCCACACAAATTTCAAATATTTATAACCGCACTCACTCACTTATGGATTTGAAAACATGAGTATAATGGTAAGTACGGGTCGATCCCACGGGGAAGGAATTTGGTTATTTTTCTTAGTTGGAAAATATTCTTGTGTTTTGAAAAATCAATTGTTGGGTTTTGAGTGCGATTATAACTAAATGGAATTAAAGTGCAACTTCAAACAACAAAAGGTAAGTGAAAGAAATAAAGAAGAACGCCGTCGTTTCCATGCCGAGCCTTTGATGAAGATCGCTCCGCCTAGGAAATCGATGCCGTGAGAGGATTTACAGAAGAATGATCACCGCTTTGGGTATGATTGAAGAACTTATGAAGACAAGAGTTGGATTTAACAAGTTTGAAAACTTAAGTTTGAAATCATAATAGAATTCAAGTAAAAATAGGGATTGGAAGAAAAAGCATAACTTCAAATCTGGACAGAATTAGAAGAAGTGTAAAACATGAAAGTTGTAGAGAATTGAAAAAGGAAGAACTTTGATTAAGAACACAGAGACAGAAAATAAGAGGAAGGCACTGAAAAAGCAAGATCTATCCCTGCTGGTGAATAGTAACTGACAGAAAAATAGCATCTTGTAAAATTAATTCTAACTCAAACAATACACAGAATTAGACAAGGTGGTAGAAGAATGAAATGGAGATCTATAAGAGAGGAACAAAGTTGATGAAGAACTCAGATTAAAAAGAGGTCTAGAAAGGCTTCAAAACATAAGAAAATTAGAATGTCTCACCACGGATGAACAGTAAACACCTAAAACAGCACTTAAGAAAACGGACCAGAACTCTATGAATTAAGAGGAATTTGAAGAAATGATCAACAGAGAAGTTGAAGAGAACTTGAAATCAAACAACTTTTATGAAGAACAAAAATTGAAATGAAAATCACAATCATGAGAAATAAGGCTAGGAAAAGGCTGAATTCAAAAATAAAACTTTTATTGAAAGAACTCAACTTACAACTTTGACTTCAAAAGCTTGTAAAATATAACTCTAACAATCAACAACTTCAGAAAAATAAAGAACAAACTCACATTACACATGATCCATAGCTAGCTCTTTCTCCCTCTCAACCTTCACTAACAACTAACTCCACTTACCAACTCTTCATTCAAGACCAATGCACCCTTTATATAGGGGTTACAAAAAATACTCCATCAATACAAACAAGTGTACCCAATTTTAGCCTAAAATGGTAGGCAGGTAGGTTCTGCCCACTTTGCCATTTTTTTCGGATTTTTCTGAATTTTTTTTTTTGGAATTTTTTATGGCCCTTTCTTCTCCTCTTTCTCTCTTATTCTCTCATTTTCCTCTCTGTCGGCACGTTGCGCTGACCGGTTAGGCCGCCCGCATTAGGTGCCTCGTGGGACCGCCGTGCGCCGACCCGCTCGCCGCCTGTCGCGTGTCCGCCTGCGTGAAGCACGCGGGCGCACGCGTGCCCCTTCACCGCTGTCGCCGTCCGCTCGCCACGACCCCCCGCCTGTCGACGCCACGCGTCCGCCCGCCGTGCGCCTTCGGGCGCCACGAACCCCCCCCCCCCCGTCCCCATTCGCCTTTCCTCGCCTCGTCGCCCGTGCGGGCGGCGAAGGCGGGAAGGGGCGGGGGCGGGTTTCAAACATTTTTTTTTGTTTTTTTAATATATATATATATATATATTATATATATAGCTATGTATATATCTATAAATAGTTAGAAAATTCTAAAAAATAGTAAATAAATTTATTTTTTTGTTCTAAAAATTTTTATTTTCTTTTTGAACAAGTCCTTGGGCTTTTGGCCCATTCAAAATAATATTTTTATTTTCTTTATTTTCTTTTTCGTGGAGCTTTTTTCGTACTACGTGCCTGCATAAATACATAAAAATGTAATTAAAATTTATTTAATTTCAGAAAAATAAATATTTGATACAAAATCAACAATAAGTGTGAGAAGTGTATATTTATCATTATTTAAGCTCATAAAGATGATGATAATCATGCATTAAGCGATAAAAATACACACTTATCATAACCTTGTTGAGTTTTTCTTCCATGACAGCCAATTTCTGAAGGAGCAAAGCATTAGTGTCTGACTCGACCGGGGCCGAATTTGGAATGAAGGTGTTTGGCATAGGCGTCCTTAGAATTTGGGGAGATTGAAAGAGTTGGGGCCTAGCCGCTGAGTAGCTCGCCTGTTGGGCCGGTATGGCCGCACCAGGGGTCAGTGGACAAGAGGGGGGTTTGTGCAAGACCGCTTGGTCATTAGTGAGGTGATGGCCACTCTCGGCCGGAGGGGGATTGGAGGATGAAGAGGGAACGGACTTCCCTTTCAAAGCGGCCTGAACTGCCTGCCGCTGGGAGTCATCTAATTGAGATAGAGCATTAATCAAGTCGGTAACATTGAAAGATGGAGAAGGGTTCCCCGAAGTGTTGGAGGGTAAAGCCTGAGAAGAGGGCACAACCTCTTGAGTAGTGGTATCAACCACATGAACTTGAGGGTAATGAGAATGAGAAGGAGGGTAATTCCCCTCATGATAGATAGAATCTTGAGGAACCTCATAGGATTGACCGAAAACGTTCTCTTCCACATCATCATAGGAATATCCGTAGCTTGCCATGTTGATAATCTTACCTGAACGGAGTTGCATGCTTAAAAAGAGAGAAGGCTTTATGAATGAATTATCACACAATCAATCACCCAATTGAAACAAGCTTAAGCAAATCAACCCAACCAAATTTATGCAAACAAGTTGAGATGAAGGCAAGATTTTAGTGTTATGTTTGAGATTAGAGTGAGTTAAATTACAGAATAATTCACTCCTCTTTGCAAAGTGAAACCTAGTTTGGATCCAAGTGTAGCCTCCGTGTCAACTAGGTTCTTTCTCTTTTCCTCACCAACGATAGGTTCTCTAAACTCTGGGTACTTCAAGGGTACAATTGGCCCAGCGTCCGTGAGGGAATCCACGGGTGCGGGGACTTACGGAGGTCTTGGAAAAGGGATTTCCGATCCAAAGAGACGGAATGCTCAATGGAGGGTTGTCCCGATTCCAAGAGAGGTGTGTGGAATCCTAGTGTAGAGAGAGGAGGTCTCTCAACCAAATGCCACAAAATGCAGTACAAGATAATCCAATCACAGCAATATAATCAAATGCTCAATGTGAATATGAATCCAGCATGAATAGACAGAAATAGTAAGGCTCTGCAAACACACAGGAAAGAGGCGACCTGGAGGCAGTCGCTATTAACAAAAGAGACGACAGCGTGGCTGTCGTGAATTCTGGGAGGGGCTCTCGGACAATGCAAAAATGCGCCTTGATGTGGGGCGCTAAATATGGTAAAGACGCCTCTTACAGAGGGCATCAAATATAAGTGGTACGCACAATCGAAGAAAAATCGCGCCTTGGTGTGAGGCGCTGCCAAATAATAAGACGCCCGGGAGGAGGGCACAAATTCACAGAAGCAGCAAATATGATAAAAGACGTCTTGATGTGAGGCGTTAAACAGAAAAAAGACGCCCTGGATGAAGGCGTTAAATAGAAAGGCGCCTTTGTAAAGGGCGTTAATTCAAAAGATTAATCACAAACTGGCTGATCCCGGGGAGTGTGCAGTGTGCACAGTGGAGGGTGTCCGTGGGGCACAAAGGAGGGGTACCGTGGGTACCAAAGGGAAAGGGCACGCGTGGGTGCCAAAGGGGAAAGGGCACACGTGGGTGCCAAGAGGAGATGGTAATCAAAAGAAAAACAGTGGAAGTCCCACCGTGATCGCCAATTTGTGAATCATGGAAAATCCACTCTTAAAGGAAAATAAGTGTGATAATAAGAATATGAAGAATAATAAGAAGAATAGTGAAAAAAAGGGAGTAAGAGAGCACGTGGTGCTAATAAGGAGAGTGATCGCCAGAGGGGTTACCTCAATAAGAAGAAAGATGATCACGAATACCTGGTGATAATAAGATGCGGGATGGATGTGAATTCCTTCCTCCACCTTCTATCGGCCGGCCGATGAAGGGGGTTTTCCTTGTTGATTACCTGGAACAAAGAACAAACAAATAAAAGAAAAGTGGATCAGCCGAGAGTGAGTGTAGTATCAATCCAAATAAATAATATGATGGTGAAATAAGAATATAGCATGCGCACCTTTTTTTGTTTGGTTTTAAAACCCCTAGAGAATTAGGGTGAGGAGAGGAGATGCAATACTAATGCAAAAGAAGAAAAAAATGATGGACGTGATGATGCAATGAAGACAAACACAAACAAAGGAGAGGACCCATGCTGTTCCTGTAAACAGTAAAGGGAGAAACATCGGAGCAGCAGGAAACAGAGGAAGATGATGAAGAAATCACACGGATGAAGAGAAACTCTTCTTCTGCGCAAAACTTCCGTGACAATAACAACCGCTCTCTCTTTTCTCTAACCTCTCTGTATGTCTATCTAACCTTACCTTTCCTCGCTGTGTGCTCTCCGTGTTCTATCAACTCGCGCGAGATCAACCAAGGAACTCTTTTATAAGGTTTCGGTCAAAGATAGACTCAGATTCGAGAAGATAAGAATAGGCAGTGGATATCAACGGCAAGGACTCTAGTTCCCAGATCGAGCAAGGTGACCAGGAAAGGCAGGGAACTCTTCAGGAAAGACGAGTTTAAGAATGACACGAAAAGAGTGAGACACGACCTACCGTAGGGCGTCAATTCAACAATTGACGACCTGCCCAAGGACGTTAATTCAAAACACGACCAGGATCAGGGCGTTACTTCCTAGATTCAATTTTGGTAATAAGACCTTCTTTATTCAAAAATTGTGAAGAGACGCCTGAAGCAAAGGCGTTAAACAAAACACGTCCTATGGAGGGACGTTAATCATTGATTTTCAATTAGGGTGGGACTCGTAAAATACCAGGAATTGACGCCCGTATCTTTGGTCGTCCTTTCTTTATAACGCGCCCAAGGCAAGGCCGTTAATTAAAACACGTCCTAGGCAAAGTCGTGAATCACCAAAATGCAAGAATAAATCACAAAAACACAAAAATAGAAAAATTTTATATTATAGAAATATTGAAGTTCACTTTGGGGCGTTAACATAGTGACATGAGATTCAATCAACAAAGCGTCAATTTTGGTGTGTCTATAATGTGAACCATGAACCTAGGCAATCCGAACAAGCTCTAGCATGGGCAATGCTATCTCAATCAAACTAATCTAAAGAAAGTAAAGAAAAACACACGCCGGGGCGTGGAGCAAAAGCAAATAATACACACCGCATGGGTGGAACAAGCAAAGGAATATGAAGTGGGAAAGGGAAAGCTAATGCCCAATACTAAGAAAGAACGTGATCACCACCAAAGTAAACACAAGCCAAAGACTTGAAAATACCTCGGAAATAGGTGGATGAAGCACCCGCCCACGGGAGAGAGAAACCAGTGAAATCTGCAGATCAGCTGAATGTAACGGCCCAGACCCTGTGCGTCACAGAAGTGTGACAGTTGTAGACACGCCATTCCTGACGTCTCCTGAGAAAGTCTCATATTACTATACAACGCCTCGCGACGGCTTACGCATTTCGAATCTCTTAAGTGCTTCCTTTTCTTGGGTCTTCTTCTGCCTTTTTCGGCATCCGAAATCGTCTCGTCACGGCATTCGGACGGCATCAACACCATTCGGACGCATCAGAGGTTCCGAAACCAGGAAGGGTGTCTGCCGGACGGCCGCCAACGCCTGAACTGAGGACCCGGGTGGGTCTTTATGGGGGCGTCCAGGTCCCTGGACGCCCCCATTCTTTTAATTTATTTTTAATTTAATTTTCAAAGAACAAAACTAAATAAAAAATAATATATTAATGGAGGCGTCCAGGCCCGTGGACGCCTCCATAAAAACAAATATAAAAATTAAAATGCCAGTTGGCATAAAAAACGAAACAAAAAAAATAAAAAAATATTTTCTTGGAGGCGTCCAGGCCCCTGGACGCCTCCATCAACTCCCTCACGGGCGCCGGCCACCGAACGACGGTTTGTCGTGTGTGAAAGAATCCAAATTGTGGAGACGTCCAGCCGGCTGGACGCGCCCATTTCCAAATCACGAGGCGCCGCTCACAAAACCACGCGTTGTGCCAAACGGCGTGCGGCCGTCGGTGGGGTTCGGTGGACCTGTTGGAGGCGTCCGGGGCCCTGGACGCCTCCACAAAAATATTCAAAAAAAAATAAATAAAAATAGAATAAAATATTAGTTCGGTCCTGATGGAGGTGTCCAGGGTCCTGGACGCCTCCACCCTCCGGAGCCCTATAAATAGAGGCCCACCCCCTCAGTTCTGGGGAGCTTCTAAGAGATCCGATAGGCTGCCGGAGCCCAGAGGCTACGGAGTCATTTCTAACCCGTGGGGTCTTTTGTAGGTGGAGGTTCTGCCGGCTTCCCGGGTGCCCACGCTCGCGAGAGGAAGGTCGTCTTCATCCACCGCGCTTCCACGTCGTCCCCACGCTGCCGGAGCTCCGCCGGATCTCACCCTCGGCTCCTCCAATAAGCCTTTTCTTCCCCTTTTCCTCCATAGTTCTTTACATTCATCATACTGCATCCTCTATCTCCCTACATAAGGGCGCCGTCTCTTGCATACTTCTTGCATTCATCATCGCATTTTCCTCCTACTCGAGTCCGAGAGGGGTTTAAAATCACACCAACCAGGTGTGTGTCAGGTCACAATCTCGTTACTTTTATTGCAATGAATTGTTACTACACTGCCATTTTCTAATTCTGTTCGTTTATTATCTACTGTTTTGCAAGGGTAACCAAGGAAAGCCCTCTCCATCGGCCGACCGAAGGGGGAGGAAGAAGCAACCCGCCATCTCCCGCTCTTGAGGTAGGCGTGATCACTTTCTTTATTTTGGGGTCTTTTGGCCCCTGGCGATCACATCTTGTTCTCGAGGCCGCGGCGAGTCACTTCCCCAATGGCCGTTTAAATTTCCGTTCTTATATTCTCTTTATATTCTGTTATATTCTACTCATATTCTCGAGGCCGCGGCGAGTCACTTCCCCAATGGCCGTTTAAATTCCTGTTCTTATATGTTATATTCTTATCTATTCATATTCTCGAGGCCGCGGCGAGTCACTTCCCCAATGGCCGTTTAAATTCCCGCTCTTATATTCTCTTTATATTCTGTTATATTCTTATCTATTCATTTTCTCGAGGCCGCGGCGAGTCACTTCCCCAATGGCCGTTTAAATTCCCGTTCTTATATGTTATATTCTTATCTATTCATATTCTCGAGGCCGCGGCGAGTCACTTCCCCAATGGCCGTTTCAATTCATGCTATTTAATTTCTGCACCATTCCCGCCCCCCCGAGGTCGCGGTGAGTCACTTCCCACTATGGCCGTTTAACCCCCATATCTTGCTATATTACATTTGTCCCGCTCGCCCCGCCGGAGCAATCTCTCGTGGTGGCCCCTTCTCTTTTCTCTTATTTCTGTGTTGCAGCAAACAAAAGAGGAGCCCGCACGCTCCGCGTCTTCTTCGCTCCCCAAACCGCGTGACGTCGCTCACAGATTGGCGATCACGGTGGGACCTTCTACTGCTTCCTTTTGGCTACCCTTGCAAGTTCGGCACCGTCCTTGCCTCTCCACCCTGGCGCCCTCGCGCGCCCCCATTGTGCTCACGGCAGCACTGTTAGTTGTGATTGGTTGGGTGTTTATTATATGTTTGTTATTTCTGTTGTTTTCTTACTCAATATCTCTATCAGCATTCCATTACATACATCCATCCCTCTTTTATATCCTTTTTCATTTTTTCTAAGGATCACCCTTTCCCGGTGAAGGAAGGACTCTCCGTTTGAGAATTCCTCTCAACGTACTAGAATCTTCTCCACTGGGACCTCCGTAAGTCCCCGACATCGAAGAATCTCCTCTTCGTTCACTGGGCTGGTTGTACCATTGAAGTTCCCCGGAGTTAGTCATCCCATTCGTGGTAAGATGAGAGACCCTAGCTGACACGGCGGTGAAACAAAAATAAACTAGGGTCCCTATTTTGTGTGAACTTCGGATCTCGCTAAAAACACAAAAAAAATCATCAAAATCAAAACACAAAAAAGGGGCGTAAAGGCATCCACTTGTTTGATAATCTCTGCTACCTGCTTGCTAGTGTATGTTTTTACGTTCTGGGAAAACTGTGAGCATGGCTCACGAGTCTTTTGAGGAGAACCACCCTAGTCGTGGTTTGTTAGCCGACCCACGAGTCTATGCTATGGACTCGGGTCCTTCTCATGAGCCCTCGCAGGAGGTGCAGGTTATTACCGGGGACACGTCCCCACCACAGGATATCTCTTCCTTACTGGGCGTCCTCGCAAACACGGAGCTTACCTCTGAACAGCTCCGGGCCTTCCAGGCCATTCTAAAGGGGAAATCTGTTTCCCCCACACCCCAGGAATCAACTCCGACCATCGCACCTCTCCAAGAGTCCGTGCAGGCCATTCCATCTCCTTCATTGGCGCAAGCCATCCAGTATCCCTCGCTTCAAGGACAAGTGAGCCAACAACCACTCTCATTCCAGTTCCCATCACAATCTCAAACTCCCGTTGTTCCCCACATACCGCTTCAGCCGGGGCCAACTGTCGGCGGTCCGACAGCTCCCTCTCATTCGGGGTTCCCCCCTCAAGTCTCCGGGAGACAGTTTCTCCCCCAGTGGCAAGTGCCACCTTCACCTCCAGAGGAGCTCGCCCAATCGCTCCTCAATAGGTTCAATCGCATGGACGAGCAGTTTCAAAATCTAAGAAGAATGGTGGACGTGAAAGCCACCCCGGAGGTTGCTTTGCCAATCCTTCCCGTCATTCATCTTCCTCCCTCCGAAATACCCACGTACCACAGATACAATGGTACCGGCAACCCCTTCATTCACCTCAAGAATTTCATGTATGAGTCCTCCTATTGGCAAAACGATCAGAGGTCCTTGGCATACCTCTTTCGGAGATCATTGGATGGTCCCGCGCTAGAGTGGTTCTATTCTTTGGAGCCCCGCGAGGCCGAGAATTTTGAAGTAGTCCAGAGAAGGTTTTTGCAGAAATATAGGGATAGGGTCGGTCCCTCACTCTCCATTACCGACCTAGTGGCCGAAAAGATGAAGCCCGATGAGGATTTTGTCCGCTATGCTGATAGATGGAGGTCTCTGGCGGAAAGAATAAGGGATACTCTCTCCGAGCCCGAACAAGTGAAGATGATTGTGTCTAATGCAACCCCACAGTTCAGACACGTCCTGGCCATGAATAAACTTACTACAATGGAGGAACTCTATGAAAGGGCCCGGTACATCCAAACCCAGTTAAAAGATTCCCCCATTATGAATATGTTTGAGTCACCGAAGCCCAAAGTGGTCAGAAAGACAGGCGCTGGTGTCCCGGGCGGAGCCACAGAAGGGGTCGTGATAAATGAGCAAGTGGGTGCGGTCAATAATACCAATTATGCAGTCAACCTGATGCGGGACAACTGACTCGCTAGCTAACCTAGGACGCTAAAGAACGCGACCAGCACGCGCACGAGACAAGGCAAGCCGGTGTGACCGACTAACGTGAAATCCCTCCGGGCGGAGGCGTCTCTCAACAGAACTCCGAACCACGGCCGTCCCACGGAGGGAGGCGCAACGGGGTCACAACGGGCGAGAAGCCGCTGGACGACACGGGAGTCTAGTCCGAGCTCGGTGCTCGACTAGGGCCAAGGGAAAAGGGGCAGCTCTCGTCTCTCTCAACCAGCAGTAATAAATGAAACTAGCTAGACCCTACACTCACTCACGCGGCACAATCAATCATATACGTGATAAGCAAGTACTACGGGCGGGAGCGAGACACGTACCTCCACGCCTAGGCGTGGGGAAGGAACCCCGGCCGAGTCCAACCACCCCGATACACGCGTGAGAAAACTAATACAAACATCAAAAGGGCCCACTCCTCGCAGGGAGGTAATAGGCTACAACCACAACTACACACGGGGCGGCCGGCGCACGGGTTGACGGGCAGCAGCCGAGGTCGGGGATGAAGCCGGATGCCGACCCTCGCAATGCCGATCGCTCCTGTAGTAGCCTTTGAGGAGGAGGTCCACGTCGCCGCGGGCACTGCTGGGATGCCGAACCGGATGGAGGGGCCACGCTGCTGCTACAGCCTCGAGGGAGGATGTCGGTCCGACGAGAGGTTGCTGGCTGGTCCCGGTGACAGCTGGCAGAGATGGCGCTGGTACACGGCCGTCCGGACAGCGTTTGTGGCGGCGTCTTCTCTGGTGGAAGGCTGACAGGGGCGGCTCTCCAGGGGCAGTGGTGGCAGATGGGGTCCTGTGGAGGAATTGGGTGCGAAGGGGGTGACAACAGGGGTGCACAGACAGCACTTCAGGGCAGTCCGATCTGTGACCGTGGGTGGGGTGGTGATGGCGCAAGGGTACTGAAGGAGTTCCGGCCCGAGATGATTACTGGAAGTGTGGGGGGATGTGAGGAGTCGACCTACCAAGTTGCGGATCGTTCCGAGGACGGGAAGTGGTACCCCCTTTGGAGGCCCTCTGCTGACAGTCCCGCTCGGGTACTGTAGCGCAGGATTGCGCACTAAAAGTGTGCTTGAAGACAAAAGTTTACCCCGATGGAGTTTGAAGGCGAGACCAGAGGGGTTGGATTCGTGACTGGGAGGGGAACAAATGTTATGAAGGGACTGGCGGGGTTTGGTGGAAGGAGAGGCATGCAAACGGTGACCCAAGTCGTCTCGGATCACAGGTGAGACTGCCAGGGAGGCAGACAGAGCGATGAAAGTGTCTGTAAAGACAACTTTCTCTGTGGATGGAATTTTTGGCCAAGGCCGGTGGGGTTGGAAAGATGACTGGAAGAGGTACGAAAGTCGTGAAGAAACTCAGATGAGACGCTGCCAGGAAGCGGACGCACCGGACCGATCTCTGGACACCAAATCTGCTGTCAGCACAGGGACGCCCGGGGAAGAGGAAGACGATCCTGCGTGCACCGTCGCTCCACCGAACTCGTCGCCGTGGACGATGAATGAAGGCTGTTGGCGTTGGAATCCCTTGGGGGAGATCTCCTACCCCTGGGCGTCGCACCCAAGGACTGGAGATGAGGTGAGGGCGTCGCACCCTCAAGGAGGAGGAAGAGGAAGGGGTCGCCCCTTTTCACAATGTGGCACTCCACACGAACACACAAGCATCAAATTCTTCCTTAATCCTTTGAAAAGAAAATACAAAGTCTTTTATATGGGATGGGGAAATGCTAGGTCTAAACCCTAGCCAAGGGGGAAAGGAGATGGGGGGGGCGGCCACAACCGGGGAAGGCATTCAAATCTCCTAGATTCTAGGAGTGAAAGGTGGGGGGTGCGGCCAAAAGAGGGAGGGGGCAAGGGGGGGAAGGGCGGCTGCTACTCCCTCCAAGAGGGGAGGGAATGGTCCGCCCCCAACCCTAACCCTAGCCAAGGCGCGCCTCCCAAGGTGGGCCCAGGGGGGGAAAGAAGTGGCCAGCCCTTCGTGGGCCAGAGAAGTGAACCAAGAAATGGCCCAATAACCCCCCCTAGCCTCTAGCAAGCCTACAAAACACAAATAAAGCCTAATTGGCCTAAAAAAGGTCCATGACTGAAAGAAAATTGTCCACACACGGACTAAACCAAGGCCCAACATGGCCCAAAGCATAAAATAAGTGATGATAGCTCCGCTAATCTGTCAACTGGTCGCCGAGCCAAAGGGATGCCGGCGAGATCCGTGTACTCCGTCGTAAAGTGTGACGCGTGTCCTCACCAATTCTCCCCGGGTGGGAAGAACTCGACCCCGTCGAGTAAGGGTCACGGTCGCTCAGGTAACGCTCCAGCAAGTCTGGATCAATCCGCTCCAGCTCTCCCCGCGTGATCCAGGTGTCGTCTGTCTCAGGGCGCCCTCTCCAACGCACTAGGAAGCGCTGGTAGGCCCCGCTCCTGGTGGTGGTCACCTGCTCATCCAGTATACAATCGATGTGCTCGCGTCTCTGTAATGGGGCTGGAGGAGGTGGACTCTCAGAAGGTGTATCGCTCACAACAGGAAGGGGAGGCCCAAGAAGCTCACTGGGAATCACTGCTGGATCCCGATAGGCCACCAGATCAGAGACGTTGAACGTCGAACTGATCCCATAATCATCTGGCAGCTCAATCTCATACGCGTTAGACCCAATCCGCCTCAGAACTCGGAAGGGTCCGGCACCGCGGTCCTGGAGTTTCTTTACGGCCCCCGAAGGGAACCGTTCAGGTCTGACCCTGATCATGACATACTCTCCCTCGCGGAACTCACGCGTGCGTCGATGCATATCAGCTAATTCCTTATATCGTGCGTTGCTGGCCTCAATATGACGACGTACATGCTCATGCAACTGCCTAACATGCTCAGCAAAGGACTCAGCTGACTCTGAGACACGGGCCTGGACAGGGGATGGGACCAAGTCTATCGGTTTTCTAGGCCTACGACCAGTGACTATCTCAAAAGGACTCAAGCCAGTAGACCTATTGACCGAATCATTGTAAGCAAACTCCGCTAGAGGGAGAACTAAATCCCAATCCCGGTCACGCTCACGCACTAGACACCTCAAAAGATCCCCCAAACTCCTATTCACAACCTCTGTTTGACCATCGGTCTGGGGGTGGTAAGCAGTAGAAAACTTCAGCTGTGTGCCCATCATGTGCCATAGGGTCTTCCAGAAATAGCTAGTAAAACGAACATCCCTATCTGACACAATAGTACGCGGCAACCCAAACCTAGAGACACAATGGGTGAAGAATAGACGGGCAACCCTAGAGGCATCTGATGTTTTAGAACATGGGATAAACAAGGCCATCTTAGAGAATCTGTCCACCACCACGAAAATGGAGTCGTGTCGGCGGAGGGTACGGGGCAAGCCTAAGACAAAGTCCATGCTAATGTCCTGCCATGGACTATCTGGTACCGGGAGGGGAGTGTAAAGGCCGGTATTCTGTTTCCTCTGTTTGGCCAAGGCACAAATGCGGCACTGGGCCACAATCCTAGCAACATCCCGCTTCAGGCTAGGCCAAAAGAATCGGTACTCAACGGCCTCAATGGTCTTATTCCGGCCAAAGTGGCCGGCTAGACCCCCAGCATGCAACTCCCAAGTAAGAAAATCACGGACCGAGGTCCGTGGGACACAAAGCCTGCTCCCATAGAAAAGGTAGCCATCCTGCAACGTATAGTCGGGGTACTCATGGGACGGACCTGACTGGAGGGTGGTGAACATCGGACCGAAATCCGGGCAATCGGCATACAGCTCCCTCATCCTATCCATCCCAACCACCTCCACACTCATGGTGGTCAATAGATGAGTACGGCGGCTCAAGGCATCAGCAACCCGGTTCTCCACACCGGCCTTGTGCTTCAGCACAAATGTGTACTCCTGGAGGAACTCGACCCATCGGCTATGGCGAGAGTTGAGCTTCTTTTGGGCATGGAGATATCGGAGTGCCTCATGATCAGAATACAACACAAACTCCTGATGTAACAAATAGTGTCTCCAATGCCTCAAAGCTTGCACCACTGCGTAGAATTCCTTATCGTATGTAGAGTAACGTAGTTTCGCATCGCTCAGCTTCTCGCTAAAGAATGCAACGGGATGGGCCTCCTGACTAAGAACTCCTCCTATGCCTACCCCTGAGGCATCACAAGAGACCTCAAACACCTTCGTGAAGTCTGGAAGACGAAGGACGGGTGCCTGGGTCATGCGCTCTTTGAGGAGCGCGAAAGCGGCTGAAGCAGCCCTGGTCCACTCAAAGGCCCCTTTCCTAATGCAGTCCGTGATAGGGGCGGTGATGGAGCTAAAGCCTCGGATAAAACGGCGATAGAAGGTCGCCAGTCCGTGAAAGCTACGGACATCATGTAGGGTTCGAGGCTCGGGCCACTCAACAATGGCCCTGACCTTCTCAGGGTCGGCAGATACTCCCTCACTAGAAACAATGAACCCTAGGAAGGTGACCTGAGAGGTCATGAACGCGCATTTCATAGGGTTGGCAAACAAGCTCTCTCTCCTCAGAATCAAACAGACCTGCCGAAGGTGGTCTAAGTGGATCTCCCGGGTACGGCTGTAGATGAGGATATCATCGAAGTAAACTACCACGAAGATTCCTATCAAGGGTCGCAAGACCTGAGTCATCAGCCTCATGAAGGTGCTGGGAGCATTGGTCAGCCCAAAGGGCATGACCAGCCACTCATAAAGACCATCCTTGGTCTTGAAGGCCGTCTTCCATTCATCTCCAGGTCTGATCCTTACCTGGTGATAGCCACTCTTTAGATCAATCTTGGAGAACACAGTGGCTCCCGCCATCATATCCATCATATCATCCAGACGGGGAATGGGAAACCTATATTTCACCGTGATCTTGTTGATAGCACGGCTGTCTATGCACATCCTCCAAGTACCGTCTTTCTTGGGGGCAAGTAGGGCGGGGACGGCACAAGGACTCATACTCTCTCGGAGAGATCCCCTAGACATCAACTCATTCACCTGGCGCTGGAGCTCAGCGTGGTCAGTGGGGTTCATCCTATAGTGTGGCAGGTTGGGCAATGAGGACCCCGGTATCAAATCTATAGCATGCTGGATGTCTCTCATGGGAGGAAGACCTTCGGGAAGGTCATCGGGGAAAAACATCGGAGAACTCCTGAATAATAGCAGCCACATCGGGTGGGGACTCCTCTTCTGCCTCTCTAGGCCTCTCGCGGACTACCACAGCAAAGATGGGATCTCCTCTCGCAAAGTCGCGCTCCATCTCCCGTGAGCTGACTAACATTAACCTCCTGGCCGGAGGACCAGTGGTAGCAAGGGGTGGGGCTGGGTCCTGGGCTGGGGAAGGGGCACTGGGCCCCAGGACATCAGTGCTCGGAGTGCTAGGACCGGTGGGTCCCCGAACGGGAGGACGTGTGGGCTGGGAAGGGTGAAGGGTGATCCTCTGGCCGCTGTGATCAAAAGTGCATGTGTTCAAACGACCATGGAGGGTGGCATCCCTATCAAACAACCAAGGTCTCCCTAGAATGATACTACCTACCTCCATAGGCAAGACGTCACACCAGATCTCATCCTGGTAGGCATGGAACTGTAAGGGCACTAGGCAACGCTGTCTGACCGGAATGGAGGTAGTGTCTACCCAAGACACACGGTAAGGGGAGGGGTGGTCCACGGGGGTCAATCCTAGGCGTTTCACTGTGCCCGTGGAGATGGCATTGATGCAACTCCCACTGTCTATAATCACCTTGCAGACTTTCCCTCCTAGTCTGCAGAAAGTATGAAAGATGGTGGTGCGACGCCAGTCATCACTCACCAAAGGCTGGGTCAAAATACACCTAACAACTCCCAGCTGAACATCATCCTGGTGCTGTGTACCCTGGGTGTCGACCTGCTCGCCTTCTAACAACTCATCGAAAAACTCCTCCGCGAGCTCAAGGTCGGCCTCATAGCTAACAGGTTCAACCTCAGGTACGGTCTCCCCTGCGGATGTCTCTCCTAGAGCCACGGTCTGCTGTCGGGTAGGGCACTGAACAGCGTAATGACCGGCTCCTCCACAACGATAGCAATCACCACGAGGCCTAGGGCCTTGCGGTGCTCCACCAGTCATCGGCCCTTTCCCCTTGTCATCACGACGAGCCGGGGGTGGTGGAAACTGGGACCTAGTAGGAATGGCAGGCGGCTGAGGGCGAGGAACCTCGGTGGCAGGGGCCTGGGGTCGAGGGAGGAAGTCCCTCGGGGCGGGAGGTCGAGGCCTAGGGGGAAGGTCCTGGCGAGGGGTCTCCCTAGCAATATCCTGAGGTCGGGTCAAGGGTCCCCTAGAAAACTACCCCGTAGTGGCGCGAGGATCCACTCCTCGAGAATAGGTGGGTGTGGGGCGCTGGGCGGGAGCAAAATCTAACTCGAACTGCTCCATCTCGCGGGCCACTTGGTAGGCCTCCTCTAATGTCTGCACATGACGGCGGAGTAACTCCATATGAAGGTGCCGTTTCAAACCCCGACGGAATCGAGCTACCGTCATGATAGTCTCTTCCCTGACCCCACATCTCAGCAGGCACTCATCAAATTCGGCAATGTACTCCATGACAGGCCGATTCCCCTGGGTAAGACTCTGCCACCGATCAATGAGCCGGTGGCGGTGGGATCGGGGGACATACTTCTGCTCTAGTTTCGCCCTCATCTCCTCCCAGGTCTCAATCGGGGGCTCATGCCGTTGCCCAATCAAACTCTCAACTGTAGCCCAGTAGGTCTGGGCCCTGCCAACCAGCTTCATCTTGGCAAACCTGACTTTCCTATGCTCGGCCATGTCTACCCACTCGAAATAGCGGTCCATGCTAGTGGCCCAGTCACTAAACAGGTCAGGGTCCAAGGACCCATCAAAGGAGGGTGGATCTACTCGCACAGATCGGAGGATACGCTCCTCATCCTCATCCCGATGGTACCGTCGGCCCTGTCGTCCACGGCCATAACCCTCACTCTCATTGTCGGACCCAAAGTCCTCAACCTCACGTGCGTGGACCTGTCGACCACGGTTATGACCGTCACCTCCCCTAGGCTGGTTGGGTCGAGGAGCAGGGTCACGTTGGCCATGGGCCTGCTCGGGAACATCTATGGGTGGGACTCTACCCTGGGGGCGATCAACTAGACCCTGAATGGTCCGGTTAGAGGCCTCAATCCGGTCCTCCATATCTCCCATTCGGTCCTCCATGACCTTCAACTGGCCCTCTATCCGGTCGGTCTGACCCCTAATCTCATGTCTCATGGACTCCATGATGGTCTGCATCATCTCCTGCATGGAGAGATCGCTGGGTACGGGGTTCCTAGGATCAGCCATAGGGGGCGGGCGGTGGTAGGAAGTACCACGCCGGGTGGGCATGCAAGACCCTAGGGAACAAGGGTGAAATAGACACGACCACAAAATGGGACACGGACTCAAATGCAAGATGAGACTCAAGTGGCCTAGGACTACTAAGGATGCAAAGAACCTAAGACAAATCTAATGACTCAAATTGCCTAAGACCCCAATTTGTAAGAACAAACTGGTTCCCTATGCTCTGATACCATATTTGATGCGGGACAACTGACTCGCTAGCTAACCTAGGACGCTAAAGAACGCGACCAGCACGCGCACGAGACAAGGCAAGCCGGTGTGACCGACTAACGTGAAATCCCTCCGGGCGGAGGCGTCTCTCAACAGAACTCCGAACCACGGCCGTCCCACGGAGGGAGGCGCAACGGGGTCACAACGGGCGAGAAGCCGCTGGACGACACGGGAGTCTAGTCCGAGCTCGGTGCTCGACTAGGGCCAAGGGAAAAGGGGCAGCTCTCGTCTCTCTCAACCAGCAGTAATAAATGAAACTAGCTAGACCCTACACTCACTCACGCGGCACAATCAATCATATACGTGATAAGCAAGTACTACGGGCGGGAGCGAGACACGTACCTCCACGCCTAGGCGTGGGGAAGGAACCCCGGCCGAGTCCAACCACCCCGATACACGCGTGAGAAAACTAATACAAACATCAAAAGGGCCCACTCCTCGCAGGGAGGTAATAGGCTACAACCACAACTACACACGGGGCGGCCGGCGCACGGGTTGACGGGCAGCAGCCGAGGTCGGGGATGAAGCCGGATGCCGACCCTCGCAATGCCGATCGCTCCTGTAGTAGCCTTTGAGGAGGAGGTCCACGTCGCCGCGGGCACTGCTGAGATGCCGAACCGGATGGAGGGGCCACGCTGCTGCTACAGCCTCGAGGGAGGATGTCGGTCCGACGAGAGGTTGCTGGCTGGTCCCGGTGACAGCTGGCAGAGATGGCGCTGGTACACGGCCGTCCGGACAGCGTTTGTGGCGGCGTCTTCTCTGGTGGAAGGCTGACAGGGGCGGCTCTCCAGGGGCAGTGGTGGCAGATGGGGTCCTGTGGAGGAATTGGGTGCGAAGGGGGTGACAACAGGGGTGCACAGACAGCACTTCAGGGCAGTCCGATCTGTGACCGTGGGTGGGGTGGTGATGGCGCAAGGGTACTGAAGGAGTTCCGGCCCGAGATGATTACTGGAAGTGTGGGGGGATGTGAGGAGTCGACCTACCAAGTTGCGGATCGTTCCGAGGACGGGAAGTGGTACCCCCTTTGGAGGCCCTCTGCTGACAGTCCCGCTCGGGTACTGTAGCGCAGGATTGCGCACTAAAAGTGTGCTTGAAGACAAAAGTTTACCCCGATGGAGTTTGAAGGCGAGACCAGAGGGGTTGGATTCGTGACTGGGAGGGGAACAAATGTTATGAAGGGACTGGCGGGGTTTGGTGGAAGGAGAGGCATGCAAACGGTGACCCAAGTCGTCTCGGATCACAGGTGAGACTGCCAGGGAGGCAGACAGAGCGATGAAAGTGTCTGTAAAGACAACTTTCTCTGTGGATGGAATTTTTGGCCAAGGCCGGTGGGGTTGGAAAGATGACTGGAAGAGGTACGAAAGTCGTGAAGAAACTCAGATGAGACGCTGCCAGGAAGCGGACGCACCGGACCGATCTCTGGACACCAAATCTGCTGTCAGCACAGGGACGCCCGGGGAAGAGGAAGACGATCCTGCGTGCACCGTCGCTCCACCGAACTCGTCGCCGTGGACGATGAATGAAGGCTGTTGGCGTTGGAATCCCTTGGGGGAGATCTCCTACCCCTGGGCGTCGCACCCAAGGACTGGAGATGAGGTGAGGGCGTCGCACCCTCAAGGAGGAGGAAGAGGAAGGGGTCGCCCCTTTTCACAATGTGGCACTCCACACGAACACACAAGCATCAAATTCTTCCTTAATCCTTTGAAAAGAAAATACAAAGTCTTTTATATGGGATGGGGAAATGCTAGGTCTAAACCCTAGCCAAGGGGGAAAGGAGATGGGGGGGGCGGCCACAACCGGGGAAGGCATTCAAATCTCCTAGATTCTAGGAGTGAAAGGTGGGGGGTGCGGCCAAAAGAGGGAGGGGGCAAGGGGGGGAAGGGCGGCTGCTACTCCCTCCAAGAGGGGAGGGAATGGTCCGCCCCCAACCCTAACCCTAGCCAAGGCGCGCCTCCCAAGGTGGGCCCAGGGGGGGAAAGAAGTGGCCAGCCCTTCGTGGGCCAGAGAAGTGAACCAAGAAATGGCCCAATAACCCCCCCTAGCCTCTAGCAAGCCTACAAAACACAAATAAAGCCTAATTGGCCTACAAAAGGTCCATGACTGAAAGAAAATTGTCCACACACGGACTAAACCAAGGCCCAACATGGCCCAAAGCATAAAATAAGTGATGATAGCTCCGCTAATCTGTCAACTGGTCGCCGAGCCAAAGGGATGCCGGCGAGATCCGTGTACTCCGTCGTAAAGTGTGACGCGTGTCCTCACCACAACCCAAGGCATCCACAAATGCCCCGACTTCCCCTCCAACCAGGTCCTTTCCCTCTTCGTCCTCCACCCCAAAATAATCCACCCCAGGATAATATGCCTCCATTACGTCAACCCCAGCAACAACAACCACAACCTCAGCAACAACAACCACCGCTTCAGTACAACCAAGTTCCACCCCCGGGGAACTATGGTCCCCAACAGCAACAAAGGAGGCTGGTCGGTCCTAAGAGAGCCTACTATCCACCATTGCCAGAAACCTTAGCAGACATTTTTAATGCCCTCATGGCATCAAACCAACTCGCCCTACCCAGAGAAAGGCCCGTGTGGCCCCCGAATGTTGATACCTCCAAATACTGCGTCTACCACAGGCAGCCAGGACACACAGTAGATTACTGCTTCCATTTCAAAGATTACATCCACGATATGAATGATGAACATCAAATAGATTGGGATGAAATGAGACGATACGTCGCCGCTCTCAAGGCTAGGAGACCTCCTCATAGGCCACAGCCGCAGTTACAACAGCAGCAGCAGCAGTAACCACAACAACAACAACAGCCTCAGCAGGCCCCACAACAATAGCCCGACATGGGCATAATCCAGAATCCATTACCGGAGCACCAACAGCCCAATCATCAGGTTAACCCCATCTCCTCCTTCCCGGAAGTCGGGAGAGAGTAGGTGTGGCACCCAGAAAGTACCTCTATTCTTTCTACCGCCAATCCTATCTGATGAAGGCATCACCCACGACTCCCTTTGGCTCGGGTCCACTTCTTCACACTCGGGAGCTGGTTGAGTTTGGGCCTCACTCTATAAAGGCCCCTTATCCATTTTGTAGCTTTCCTTTGAGTCATTTTGATGTATTTCTATTTTATTTGAGTCATTTCCCTTGGTCTAGCACTTATTTTTCTATGTTCTTGTATCATCATGCTGTCTAATGTGGCTATTGGGCCCCATTCGTTGGGCTAGGCCCATTAGCACTCCCACCCCCTCTTGGTTATTTGTAGTTATTTATTTTGTCAGGGACTTATTGTAAAGAGTGGGTTGCCTATATATAGGACCCCACTCCCCTCATTTGAAGTTAATGAATGATCAAAATCCTTTTGAGTTAAGTCTACTCTTGTGTTCAATTTGGAGAGATTCCACTTAGTGAAGGGTGAGATGCCCTAGGGAGTGATTCCCTTACCCCCCTCCTCTCTCTCATCTCTCTCCTCCCCTAAGGGGTTCGCCCCCCTCTCTCTCTCCTCCCTTCCCCTTCAACTCCCAACCATCACCCACCTCCTTTAATGCCCTCCATTTCCCCATGGCCTCCTTTACTCCACCCCCCTAGTTCCTAGGTAGAAGTCTCCCCATTCCAACACCTTTCCCCACCTTCCAACCAAATCTTCCCCATTCCAATACAAGCATCCCACTTTCCCACATAATCCCCCACCTTCCAAGGCCATTTCAAAATTTGAAATCCCTTCCCTCCACTTGCCTAGGCCGCCCCCTTCCTTTACCCTCCCCCAAGCCAAGTTCGCCCCCCTCCACTCCCCATTCTCTCACTCTCACATCCTCATCCTCCACCTCCACCTGCTAGCCCCTGCTCTCAGCCATTCTCCCCTCATTCTCCAACCCCTATAGCTCTCCACTCCACCCCACAAGAACCCCCATTCATCCTTAGGCCACCCCTTCACTTCCCCTCCACCAAAGAAGCCACCCCTCCCTCTCATTTCTTCTTGCAGATTGGAGCTGTGCAGACCAGCAAGTCAGCCCCTGTTGCAGTGTCACCCACGGCTTCATCCTGGTGATCCTGAAGGCATAGCCTACATTTCTGGAAATGTCCCTCTGTCTTCTTCGCAGGCGAGGTGGAATCAACTCGTTCCGAGGTCAGGGCCAACCGTAGAAACCGTTCTCCCACGACTGCGCAGAGAGGTCTTCATCCTGGACCAGAGCCTGAAAGAACGTTCTGCCACGACGAACCCCAACGGATTCAGACTAAAGTCCCTTCATCATAGTTCTCCTTCTGCAAGTCCTCTTCCAAGATCAAGAAACAGAACCTCGTTCGGCTACCGGAGGTAGGAGTTACGAATTTTCTCCCCCGAGCTCTCCAGTCCTGTCTCCTGCTGTCTACTCCGACCAGTGCCCACTCTTCAGGGTACACCGGCCGCCCTCAACCTCTGATTGCAACCCCGTTGCCTCCTTCTGAAAGCTACTTCAACCAAGAAGACGTCACCACCAGTTTCGTGCTGTTCGGAGTTCAGGAGGGCGCTCGGTGATATCTGCAACCTGCTGTTCCAGTCCGGATAGAACCTGCGGCCAGACAGAGAGGTCTCCTTCCAGTTGCTGGTGCAGCCACCTCCGACCCCCCGAGCATCATCAAAAATTCTGGAATCATCCCCTTCAAGTCAGGAAGCTTTAGAAAGTGGTTTCACTCAATTTAGACTCCGTACGGGCCCGAGACAGCCGGCACAGCGACTTCCTGTCCAGAATTCAGATTGCAGCTGCAAGTTCGCTAGTTTCTCATTTCTCTTCATTTCGGTCCTATATCCCTACCCCGCTTGGCCGGCTGAAGGCCCCACCCTGCGTGGTGGTAGTTTTTGAATGTAAGACCTTAACCCCTACCCCAAGATCCCCCCTCCTGCGTGAGGTGTAGTTTTGTAATTAGTTTGGACAGGTCAAGCGACACCACCGCGGCGTGTGAGGAGCCACCGCCTCCCCGCTCGCCCTCGTCTCCGATCGGGACCGGTTTCTTCAAACCGGTCGAGTAAGTGCCTCTTCCTTGCTCAATTAGTGTTGCTCTTTCAATACTTGATTCATGCACCGCTGCATTTGTGAGGAGCGCCCGATCCTCAAGTCCACGACTTAAGAGTGATCGCCGTGGGATAGTGTGAACCGGTGCCCTTGTGCACTTTGTCGGCCCCAATTGAATTGGGCATCCACCCTTGGGGAGTCGATCCTTGGCCTTGCTGGCCCTCTACCAGCAAGGGTCCATTCCCATAATTCACTCTTGGCATCGCCAAGTCACTCCGGGTATAGAGTGCGACAGGAGAGCGGTGGCCCATTAAGGCCCATTTGAATGCTTAATTGTGCTTGTTTGCCTAAGTCCAAGGTCGTGTCATATCAAGTGGTATCAGAGCAAGTCCTTGACTTGTCTCTATCAAGTCTAAGTCCTAGGTCCTTTGCATAGTGTGTCCAACCACTTTGGCCCTTTGTCTTGCATGTCCACCCGTAGTGGTGCTAGCTATCAACCCGGTTCATCGTCTTCGGCTCCACCAATGGATCCCAATCCTCACCAACTCAACCAAGATGTTCCTAGGGAGGGACCCCAAGGCCACATGGATAGGGTAGATGCTGCCCTCACAACCATCCTTGCCCAACTAGAGTCCATTACCAACCGAATTGCTCGGTTAGAAGACCAAGAGTTCCGCCCAAGGAACAATGAGCCTAGAATTCCCCCTCCGCATGATGAGCCTCATAGAGAAGATCCTCACCCAAGGATCAATGAGCCAAGAGCCCCTCCACCACATGGTGAGTTTCATAGGAATGGTTTTCCCCAAAGGAACCAAGGCCCAAGAGCCCACCCTCCACATGTAGAGCCTCATAGGGATGAGTTTCACCCAAGGAACAATGGCCCAAGAGCCCATTACCCACATGCTGAACTTTATAGGGAGGAAATGGACTATGACCATTACTATGAGTATGAGAGGCCTCGCCCCCATCAAAACCATGACCGGCGTCCACGGGATGATCCGGATGACCCCCTTTTAAGGATGATCAAGGTAGAGGCCCCAAACTTTGATGGTTCACATGAACCTAGTGTTTACCTAGAATGGGAGACCACCATGGACCAATACTTTGAATGGTACCCCATGTCCGACCAAAGGAGAGTTAGATTGGCTAAGATGCATCTCACTAAGTTGGCCAAAACCTATTGGCTAAATCAAGAGGGTCTAAGATGGGTTAGGCGGGAAGAGCTTATTGACACTTGGGCGGACATGAAGAACCAACTTAGGAACAAATACCTCCCCCGAACCTACCACCAAATGCTCCTAGATGAATGGCAAAGCCTCACCCAAGAAGGGAAGGCCGTGGTAGAGTATATTGAAAATTTTAACTTCTACCTTCTAAAGTGTGGAGTCCATGAGGATCCGGATGTCACCTTATCCCGTTTTAGGAATGGGCTTCAAAGCCACATCAAGAGGGAACTATTCATGAGGGACGTTGATAACCTTGAGCTAGCTTACCAAATAGCTAGAGATGTGGAAAGGTTTTCTAGGAATTCCCGATTTATCCCTCCCCGACCCACCGACCCCAAAAACTTGGGAACACGTCCCCTTCCACCCACTCCCATGAGAGCTCCTAGCCCAAGTAGGAATGCCCCTTTAAGGTCCTACAACCCTCCCCCACCAATCACTCCAAACAAGCCCACTCCTAGTCACCCTCTCCCACGGAAGGATGACAACCACAAAGGCCCAAGTGTAGGAGCCACCCCGGGAAGTGGGCGCCAACAATGCTATAAGTGTCATGGGTATGGTCATTTTGCGGGGCAATGTCCATCTAAGGGGTTATCTAGTTTGCTTATTGAGGAAGAAGTTCAACCCCAAAAGTAACAAGAAAATGTCATTGAAGAACATGAAGCCTTAATAGATTGGGAAGAGGAGTATGAAGCCCAATGTCTAGAGTCGGATCTAGATCACTCCACTCCTTCAAACAACTCCCATCTAGGAGTCATTAGGTGCACCCTCACCCAACCTCAAGAAGAGGATTGGCGACGGACCTCAATTTTTCACACCTTTATCAAGATAGAGAACCATGTGAGGAAAGTGATCTTGGATAGTGGTAGTTGTGTTAATGCCGTGTCACCCGACACCGTCAAGCTCCTTGGTCTTACTCTCACTACCCACCCAAGTCCGTACCGGGTCTCATGGATCAACAACAACTCCATCCCGGTCAACACCCAATGCTTAGTGCCTCTCACTTTCTCTTCCTACCATGGCCAAATATGGTGTGACGTCATACCCATGGAAGTGGGTAGCATCCTTTTAGGAAGACATTGGCTCTATGATGTGGATGCCACCATTCTAGGAAGAAGCAACATATGCACCTTTGAGCATGAGGGTAAGACTATCCGTCTTAACCCCTCCCCACCTCGACCCATGCCCAAGAGGGACACTCTCCCTCAAGGATCACACCCCACCACTCCACAAGTCTCGGGGAACTCCACCCCTCCAACCCAAGCCCTTATCCAAACCCCAAAATAAAGTAGAACCACGGGGTTGACCAAAGGAATTCATCTCGTCACTAGGAAAGAGCTTGAAGAGGAAATTGCTCAAGGGGTGCCTTTGTGTGCGGTTGTCATATGCTTAGGGGAACCTACCCCTTCTAACCCCCATCCCATAGAGATCCAACAACTTTTGGAAGAATTCCATGATGTGTTCCCGGAAGAGCTCCCGGACCAACTCCCTCCCATGCATGATGTGCAACACGCAATTGATCTAGTGCCGGGAGCCACCCTTCCAAACCTTCCTCATTATCGCCTCAATCCCACGAAACATGCCGAACTTAGGAGGCAAATAGAGGAACTCATTAGGAAGGGCTTCATCCGCATTAGTAAGAGTCCATGTGCCGTCCCGGCCCTTCTTACCCCCAAGAAAGATGGATCATGGCGGATGTGTGTGGATAGCCGGGCCATTAACAAGATTACCGTCAAGTATAGGTTCCCCATCCCTAGGCTTGATGACATGTTGGATATGCTAGCCGGAGCCACCATCTTCTCTAAGATAGATCTCAAGAGTGGTTACCACCAAGTTAGGATAAGGCCCGGGGATGAGTGGAAAACGGCCTTCAAGACCAAGGATGGTCTCTTTGAGTGGTTAGTCATGCCATTTGGGCTTTCTAATGCCCCAAGTACTTTCATGCGTCTTATGACGGAAGCACTTAGGCCTTTCATTGGGAACTTTCTAGTGGTATACTTTGATAATATTCTCATCTATAGCCAAACCCATGAGGCCCACCTTGACCACCTTAGAAAAGTTTGCACCGTCCTCCGGCAAGAAAGCTTATTTGCCAACCTAGGGAAGTGTCATTTCATGACCACTACCATCACCTTCCTAGGATATGTGGTGTCAACCAAAGGAGTCTCCATGGACCCCGACAAGGTCCAAGCTATTCTAGATTGGCCGGAGCCCCACACCCTTCATGAGGTTAGGAGTTTCCATGGGTTGGCCACATTCTATAGGAGATTCATTCGAGGGTTTAGCACTATCATCGGCCCAATAACTGATTGTCTCAAGAAAGGAACCTTTGTTTGGACCAAAGCCGCCTCTAAAGCCTTCCTTGAGCTTAAGGAAAAGTTGACCCAAGCCCCGGTCCTATGCCTTCCCGATTTCTCTAAAGTCTTTGAGGTCACTTGTGATGCATCCGGGATAGGGATAGGAGGGATTCTTAGTCAAGAGGGACACCCGGTCGCCTACTTTAGTGAGAAGCTATGTGATGCTAGGACTAGATACTCCACCTATGACAAGGAGTTCTATGCCGTGGTCCAATCCCTCCGACATTGGAGACATTACTTGCTTCCCAAAGAGTTTGTCATCTTTTCCGACCATGAGGCCCTCAAATACCTCAACTCCCAACAAAAGTTGAATGCCCGACATGCCCGATGGGTTGAGTTTATCCAATCCTACACATTTGTCATCAAACACAAGGCCGGGAGTGAGAATAAGGCCGCGGATGCTCTTAGTAGGAAGATGTCCTTGCTATCCACTATCCAAGTGGAAGTGATTGGCTTTGACAAGGTCAAGGATGAGTACCCTAGTTGCCCCGACTTTGGGCAAATCTATGCCAACTTGACCACTCATTCTAGCAAGGAGCATGAGGGATTCATGTTAGAGGATGGGT
This sequence comes from Amorphophallus konjac, assembly GCA_022559845.1. Classification (NCBI taxonomy): domain Eukaryota; kingdom Viridiplantae; phylum Streptophyta; class Magnoliopsida; order Alismatales; family Araceae; genus Amorphophallus; species Amorphophallus konjac. The sequence continues at coordinate 212,584,362 of CM040127.1, forward strand.
TCCTCTTCAAGGGGCCAAGGCTTTGCATTCCCCGGACCTCTCTTCGAGACTTCTTGGTTTGGGAATTACATGCCGGAGGGTTAGCCGGTCATTTTGGGGTCCACAAGACCATTGTCTTAGTTGAGGGTCAATTTTATTGGCCAAGTCTCAAAAGAGATGTAGGCAATATAGTAGGTCAATGTCGCACATGTGCTTCGGCCAAGCAAGTGAAACAAAACACCGGCCTATACACCCCACTTCCCATTCCCGACCGACCATGGCAAGATTTGAGCATGGACTTTGTCCTAGGCTTACCCAAGACCTCTAGGAAGCATGACTCCATCTATGTGGTGGTTGATAGATTTTCCAAAATGGCCCACTTCATCCCATGCTACAAAACATCCGATGCCTCCCATATAGCCCGGTTATTCTTTGATGAGGTAGTCCGCCTCCATGGGCTACCCAAGACCATAGTCTCCGATAGGGATGTCAAATTCACTAGCTATTTTTGGAAGACTCTTTGGCACATGATGGGTACCCTCCTCAAATTCTCCACTGCCTACCACCCCCAAACAGATGGCCAAACTGAAGTGGTCAACCGGAGTCTAGGGAACCTCCTTAGGTGTCTTGTTGAGGATCGGCCAGGAAATTGGGATCTCATCTTACCACAGGCTGAGTTTGCATACAACAATTCCATCAATAAGTCAATAGGGATGAGTCCATTTGAAGCCGTGCATGGGTACAAACCAAGAAAGCCATCCGACCTCATTCCCCTTCCCCAGCATGCTAGAGTGTCCATTTCTGCAGAGTCTTTTGCACAACATATTAGGGAATTGCATGAGAAAATTCGCAAGCACATTGGCATGAAAAATGAGGCGTATAAAAGGTTGGCCGATTCTCACCGGCGTCACTTAGAGTTCCAAGTGGGTGACTTTGTGATGGTAAGGACGGAGAGGCTCTCCCCAGGAGCCAACTCCAAGTTGAGACCACGTGGGACTGGGCCCTTCCAGGTCTTGAGGCGCGTTGGTGCAAATGCTTATGAGTTAGATCTCCCCGAGGATTATGGGGTAAGTCCTACATTCAATGTCGCCGACTTAGTGTCTTACAAGGGCCCCACGGTGAGACCTAGTGAGGAGATTGAGCCTACTTCTTCCTTGAGAGAGCACCCACCTGTGAGAAGAGTCCACTAGCCAAGAGAGCTCAGCGCGATCGCATTGAACGAATATTGGATGAGCAAATCACTACCACCCGGAGCAAGGTATATGAGCGCTATCTCGTCAGGTGGAAGGATCGGCCTCTGTCGGACGACTCATGGGTGAGTCGGGAGGACCTCCAGCGATTGGATCCGGACCTCCTCGAGCGGTACCTTAGCCGGATGGACCCTTACTCAACGGAGTCGAGCTCTTCGCGGCCCAGGGGATTTGATGGAGGCATCACCCACGACTCCCTTTGGCTCGGGTCCACTTCTTCACACTCGGGAGCTGGTTGAGTTTGGGCCTCACTCTATAAAGGCCCCTTATCCATTTTGTAGCTTTCCTTTGAGTCATTTTGATGTATTTCCATTTTATTTGAGTCATTTCCCTTGGTCTAGCACTTATTTTTCTATGTTCTTGTATCATCATGCTGTCTAATGTGGCTATTGGGCCCCATTCGTTGGGCTAGGCCCATTAGCACTCCCACCCCCTCTTGGTTATTTGTAGTTGTTTATTTTGTCAGGGACTTATTTGAAAGAGTGGGTTGCCTATATATAGGACCCCACTCCCCTCATTTGAAGTTAATGAATGATCAAAATCCTTTTGAGTTAAGTCTACTCTTGTGTTCAATTTGGAGAGATTCCACTTAGTTAAGGGTGAGATGCCCTAGGGAGTGATTCCCTTACCCCCCTCCTCTCTCTCATCTCTCTCCTCCCCTAAGGGGTTCGCCCCCCCTCTCTCTCTCCTCCCTTCCCCTTCAACTCCCAACCACCACCCACCTCCTTTAATGCCCTCCATTTCCCCATGGCCTCCTTTACTCCACCCCCCTAGTTCCTAGGTAGAAGTCTCCCCATTCCAACACCTTTCCCCACCTTCCAACCAAATCTTCCCCATTCCAATACAAGCATCCCACTTTCCCACATAATCCCCCACCTTCCAAGGCCATTTCAAAATTTGAAATCCCTTCCCTCCACTTGCCTAGGCCGCCCCCTTCCTTTACCCTCCCCCAAGCCAAGTTCGCCCCCTTCCACTCCCCATTCTCTCACTCTCACATCCTCATCCCCCACCTCCACCTGCTAGCCCCTGCTCTCAGCCATTCTCCCCTCATTCTCCAACCCCTATAGCTCTCCACTCCACCCCACAAGAACCCCCATTCATCCTTAGGCCACCCCTTCACTTCCCCTCCACCAAAGAAGCCACCCCTCCCTCTCATTTCTTCTTGCAGATTGGAGCTGTGCAGACCAGCAAGTCAGCCCCTGTTGCAGTGTCACCCACGGCTTCATCCTGGTGATCCTGAAGGCGTAGCCTACATTGCTGGAAAGTTCCCTCTATCTTCTTCGCAGGCGAGGTGGAATCAACTCGTTCTGAGGTCGGGGCCAACCGTAGAAACCGTTCTCCCACGACTGCGCAGAGAGGTCTTCATCCTGGACCAGAGCCTGAAAGAACGTTCTACCACGATGAACCCCAACGGATTCAGACTGAAGTCCCTTCATCATAGTTCTCCTTCTGCCAGTCCTCTTCCAAGATCAAGAAACAGAACCTCGTTCGGCTACCGGAGGAAGGAGTTACGAATTTTCTCCCCCGAGCTCTCCAGTCCTGTCTCCTGCTGTCTACTCCGACCAGTGCCCACTCTTCAGGGTACACCGGCCGCCCTCGACCTCTGATTGCAACCCCGTTGCTCCTTCTGAAAGCTACTTCAACCACGAAGACGTCACTGCCAGTTTCGTGCTGTTCGGAGTTCGGGAGGGCGCTCGGGGATATCTGCAACCTGCTGTTCCAGTCCGGACAGAACCTGTGGCCAGACAGAGAGGTCTCCTTCCAGTTGCTGGTGCGGCCACCTCCAACCCCCCGAGCATCCTCAAAAATTATGGAATCATCCCATTCAAGTCAGGAAGCTTTAGAAAGTGGTTTCACTCAATTTAGAGTCCGTACGAGCCCGAGACAGCCGGCACAGCGACTTCCTGTCCAGAATTCAGATTGCAGCTGCAAGTTCGCTAGTTTCTCATTTCTCTTCATTTCGGTCCTATATCCCTACCCCGCTTGGCCGGCTGAAGGCCCCACCCTGCGTGGTGGTAGTTTTTGAATGTAAGACCTTAACCCCTATCCCAAGATCCCCCCTCCTGCGTGAGGTGTAGTTTTATAATTGGTTTGGGCAGGTCAAGCGACACCGCCGCGGCGTGTGGGAAGCCACCGCCTCCCCGCTCGCCCTCGTCTCCGATCGGGACCGGTTTCTTCAAACCGGTCGAGTAAGTGCCTCTTCCTTGCTCAATTAGTGTTGCTCTTTCAATACTTGATTCATGCGCCGCTGCATTTGTGAGGAGCGCCCGATCCTCAAGTCCACGACTTAAGAGTGATCGCCGTGGGATAGTGTGAACCGGTGCCCTTGTGCACTTTGTCGGCCCCAATTGAATTGGGCATCCACCCTTGGGGAGTCGATCCTTGGCCTTGCTGTCCCTCTACCAGCAAGGGCCCATTCCCATAATTCACTCTTGGCATCGCCAAGTCACTCCGGGTATAGAGTGCGACGGGAGAGCGGTGGCCCATTAAGGCCCATTTGAATGCTTAATTGTGCTTGTTTGCCTAAGTCCAAGGTCGTGTCACATCACTATCATCACGCAACACCCTTGCCTTGCGCGGGTAGCACCTCTCTCTCATCAACCCGCGTCAGTATCGCCTTCACCATTTTGCACTACCATTACGCCCTCTCATCTGTACCCCGATCCCCTATCAACCGACACTCTCCACTACGCCTTCACACCCTCTCATCTTCTCCCACTCCCCCACTTTACCATCCACCTATACCACATTTACCCCTACGCCTTCTAAACCCCTTATCATCCGTCAACCATACATAACCTCGTCTTTCTCCACCGTATCACCACTAATGCCTTCAAAACCACTCATTACCCATCACCCACCTCGAAATCATTGCCCGCTTCAAGCCCTACCCACTTCTACTTCGTCTCCACCTCCACCTTCCAAACCCCTTATCCTTCATAATCCGCGTGATATCCCCTCTACCTCCACCATGCCTCCACCTAACAAATCCCTCATCAGAATCCCTGCTCCCGTCATCACCCCTGCTTCATCAACCATGCCTCCACCACTACCCCTCAAATCCCTGTTAAAATCCACTGCTACTCCCACAGAGGTACAAAAGCCACAGGCAATGGTGCTTCAGAGTGGAAGGATTTTCCACAAGGTTTTCCCCCACAACAGTCAGAATCCTAAGCAATCTCAGCCAGAGAAGGATGATGGAGAACAACCAGAAAGGGCTATCCCTGGAACATAGTATGATCTATTAAAACATTTGGACAAGACACCTGCTCGGATCTCCATCCTGGAGCTACTTCAAAGATCCACATCCCACCAGGCAGCCTTAATGGAGTACCTTCAAAGGGTCATGGTGAATGAAGACCTCCCCGTGGAGAAGATTTCGGCCGTCCTGTCCCCAACAGACACACAACCGGCCATCATGTTCCACAACTACGAGCTCGCTCCCAAGGAAGCTCGGAAATATACATTGTGCATTTCAATAAAAATTAATGGGGTATCCATAAACCCGTGTCTTGTGGACACGGGTGTGTCCATAAATGTGATCTCCATGGACACCCTTCAGTTGTGCGGGGTCAACGAGGAACAAATAAGACCTTCCTCGATCACGGTCACGGCTTATGACAATAGCAAAAGGCCGCCGCAGGGGATGATTATTCTGAAGGCAGAACTAGGCCCCATGTCAATTCTCACGGAATTCCATATCCTCGACATGGACCCCACATTCAAGGCTATACTGGGTCGCCCTTACATCGAAGCCATGGACGCTGTGCCTTCCACCAACCATCAGTGCCTGAAGTTTCCTTACAATGGGAGGATTATTAAAGTGGTCAGTACACCTGTCCTTCACACAGTGGATGCTATCAACACCTCTCTACCCTCTGTGTGGCCATCTCATCGGCCCATATTGTCATTGTTGGATGTGCGTGATCTATCTCACGTTCCACTAGCACCAAAGGAGCCGGTCAGGGCAACCACAACATCATATCTCCCTTTTCACTCCAAAGGGTGGGAGATTATGAGGAACATCGGCTACCAACAGGGTAAAGGTCTGGGCGCACAGTTACAGGGTAGGCTCAAACCGCCAAAGGAAATTAGGCCGAACCGCAGGTTTGGCCTAGGCTTCAAAGGACCGTTCAAGACAGATTGGAAGCCCCTCACATGGACTCTATCAAACCACTTCAACAGAGGGCCCGTTGTTCAGATGGGAGATTACCCACGAGAAGCATATGGGGGATCACATGCTGTATATTTGGCTAAAAAATGTCCGAGGATCACCAAAAGAGGCAAGATCAAAGATCCGGAATGCGAGTGGAACAAATGGTTCGACATACGGGACATTTCCGTTGCACTGGAAAGGATGTTCTCGTCTCCGCATCTTGAAGGAACGCCATTGATCTCTGGAATACCAGAGAATATTACCACTCTTGCCAAGGTTCCAAACTATCCTCGTCCTCGCCAGAAGGACCCTGTCATTGACGGATCTTCATCCGTCCTCAACATTGCCGTCGACGGCTCATTAGCCGCCATCTTCTCCATCCACTTATCTCAGCCTTTGCTGATATCTTCTTCCTGGGCCAGACAATTGTCTGATGATCTTCCCAGGTCCCCTTCTTTGCTTACATACCTGCGCGGGCTTTTCAACCCGCGCCAGGTCTTCAACCATGATCTGCTCTATGAGCCTCACAATCCTCTAGCCATAACCACTTTTCTCTCTCCTCCAATCTCTTTTCACTGCTTTGTCATTAAAATTGAAAAAGAAAAAAAAACGTCAATTTTCAAACCCCCCAACAACACATCTTCGTTGAGGAAACCTCCTACATCTCTCACGGGTGCGTCCCGCCCTGCGGACCACCCGTCCAAGGTCCGATGAGCGACCTTTTCTACCCCTCCTCTGAGGGGTCTTCTCATGTACATTCTACACCATCCTCTTCGTCTTCCTCTTCTTCTGTAAATATTGTCAGTCAATCTAGGAATGATAGGCCAAGGGTAGTACCTAGGAAGAAACCCAAGGGTAGGCAGATCCCTCGTCGATTCCTTCTGGATTTAGCCGCCAGGTGTCAGGCCCTTCTTGCCATCCCCCAGTTGTTAGAAAATCCCATCCAGCTACCGGAAATAGAATTTGAGGGCGACTGTGCATTTGATGAAGGGTATGGAGTCTACGAGATCACGGATGAAGAATGCCCCACTGAAGATGAGGGTGAAGAATATGAGGATGCAGCGGGTGCATATGCTAGTGGAATGAGGAGGTTCGACGAGCCGTCAACCGCCGTAGAAGAATCCACCAAAGAAGTCAACTTGGGAACTGAGAAAGACCCTAGGATCATCCTCATAAGTGACAACCTACCACCCTCTGAAGAAAAGGCATTAATGGAAGTTCTCAAGGAATATAAGGACACGTTTGCATGGAGCTACGAGGATATGCCGGGTCTAGATTCAACCTTGGTCGAACACCGTTTAACCCTAAAACCAGGGGCCGTCTCGGTAAAACAAAGGCTAAGGCGTTTCCACCCTCAGATGGCTTTGAAAATGAAAGAAGAGGTCGATAAGCTCCACAAAGTCAGGTTCATTAGAGTCGTCCTTTATCCTTAATGGGTGGCGAACATTGTTCCGGTCATGAAGAAAGATGGGAAAGTCAGGATTTGCATCGACTTTCGGGACCTTAACCGCTCGTGTCCAAAGGACGATTTTCCCTTGCCTCACATTGATGTATTGATCGATAACACAGCAGGATATGAGACCCTCTCATTCATGGATGGATTTTCAGGATATAATCAAATTCGTTTGGCAGAAGAGGATCAGGAGAAGACGTCATTCACTACCCCTTGGGGAACATACTGTTACGTGGTCATGCCGTTTGGGTTAAAGAATGGTGGAGCTACTTACCAAAGAGCTATGATGGCCATATTTCATGACATGATGCACATATACCTGGAAGTGTATGTGGATGATTTGTTGGTGAAATCAAGGACCAGGATGGAACATCCAGAAGTTTTGGCTAAGGTCTTGCAGAGGTCAAGGGAGTTCCAATTGAAAATGAACCTGAAGAAGTGTGTGTTTGGTGTGTCGTCAGGTAAATTGCTGGGGTTCATTGTGAGTAAAGAGGGATCGAGATAGATCCCGACAAAGCTAAGGCTATCAGGGTTATGCCGCCTCCCAAGAATTTGAGGGAAGTCCGAGGTTTAATCGGGAGGTTGCAGTTTATTCGTCGGTTTGTGTCCCAACATTCACAAAGGTGTAGACCTCTCTACGAGTTGACCAAGCCAGGAGTAGAATTCCACTGGAATTCTAAATGTCAAAAAGCTTTTGAAGGGTTGAAGGAATATCTGGCTAGTCCACCCGTTCTCATTCCACCCAAACCAGAAAAACCTCTGATCCTTTACGTCTCAGTCTTGGATGACTCCGTGGGAGCCGTCCTCGCACAAGCTGATGAAGAAGGCAAGGAACGGGTAACCTATTACTTGTCCAAACTTCTCAATCCCTGTGAGCGGAAGTACACCGTCATGGAGAAAACCTGTGCTGCCCTCGTTTGGGTAGTGCAGAAATTGAAGCACTACTTCTTGGCTCATGAAGTCCACTTGATTGCTCGAATGAATCCTATCAAATTCCTTCTGGAGAAATCTGTGCTTACGGATAGGCTAGCACGCTGGCAAAGTTTTCTCTCTCAGTTCGACATCACCTACATCTAGCAAAAGGTGATTAAAGGCTATGCCATAGCCGAGTATCTCGCTCACCATCCTCTTCCCAAGTTTGATCCCATCCAATCAGAGTTTCCAGATGAGGAACTAATGTCCGTCAACCAATCAGATGAGCCAATGTGGACGCTATATTTTGATGGAGCCCTGAATTCTCAAGGGAGAGGAATCGGCGTCGCCCTCCTGTCGCCTGAAGGCCTCACATTCCCATTGGCATACCAGCTCAAATTTCCAGTTACCAACAATATAGCCGAATATGAAGCTCTTCTAGCTGGCCTAGAACTCGCTCATTCTTTTCGTATCACTGAGTTGCGAGTCATAGGTGATAGTCAACTCATTCTTCGCCAGGTGCTCACTAAATATCGCACTCGCGATCCCAAACTCAAGCCATACCAAGAACTCATTGCTGCCTTCGCCAAACTGTTCACAAAATTGATCTTTATTCATGTCCTTCGTCATCAGAATATCCTCGCCGATGCCCTCGCCTCGTTGGCATCATCCATAAGGTTCCCTCTAGGAAGATGGTTTGAGTCCATTTCCATCTACAAACTTCACGCCCCTGCAATCGATGATGCTTCCTACGTAAATATCAAAGACAGGATAGCAAGGAAGATCCTGCAAGAAGATATCCTTGAGAAGAGGGAGATCATGTTGGCAGAGGTTGAAGAAGAACTGGCTGATGAAGAGAAACCATGGTTCTATGAAATCGTCAAATACTGCCAAGATCAGTCTTATCCTGAAGGGGCCACCACAGAGGACAGGAAAGCCATAAGAAGGGTGGCTTAGAAATACACATTGGTTGGAGGTCTACTCTATAGGAGGAGCTTTACTGGTATTCTGTTAAGATGTCTTGGTGACGATGAGGTTTGGAAATGTGTAGAGGAGACGCACTCGGGTGTGTGCGGTGGTCACGTGAATAGTCAGATGCACGCCAAGAAGATCATTCGCCAAGGCTTTTATTGGCCCACTATGGAAGAGAATTATGCTGTCTATGTCCGTAGGTGCGTCAAGTGTCAACTTCACGCCGATAAAATCCATTCACCATCTTCCTCACTTCATCCAATAACCTCCCCGTGGCCTTTCTCCATGTGGGCATTCGACATCATTGGTCCCCTAGGTGATCCCAATTCCCTCACCAAGCAGAAATCTTTCATCCTTACTGCGACGGAATACTTCACCAAATGGGCCGAAGCTGAAGCTTACGCGGAAATCAAGGCATCAACAGTCTGCAAGTTCATCATGAAGAACATCCTCGCCAGATTCGGCGTCCTAAGCACAATCGTCACCGACAATGGGCCACAGTTCATTTCTCAGGACCTACAGGACCTCTGCAAAAGGTACGCAATTGAATTGCATCATTCATCGCCTTATTACCCACAAGGTAACGGCCAAGCGGAGGCCACCAATAAAACATTGCTCAAAATCATCAAAAAAACCTGCGAGTCTAGTAAGTTTTCAGACTGGCCAGAAAAACTTATCGAAGCCCTATGGGCCTATCGCACTTCAATCCGTACCCCCACCGGGCAGACTCCATTTGCCCTTACTTATGGTATGTAAGCGGTAGTCCCGTATGAGACTCTGATCCCTTCTCCCAGGGTACAATTGGACGTGGAATTTCCCCTTGACGATCGTCGAAATTCACTCCTCGCCCAGTTGGAACTCTTGGATGAGAAGCAGCTGGCCGCTGCCGAACACGCGCGTGTGTATCAAAATAGACTTGCTCGCTTTTACCAAAAGAAAGTCGTTGAGAGAAAATTCAAAGTCGGTGATATGGTCGTAAAAAGAATTTTTGTCAAACCTGGAGGGCCGCGTTCTAAGCTCCAACCCAATTGGGAAGGACCATATGTAATTCAAGCCGTGTACCCTGGCAACGCCTACAAGTTAGTCAACGCCGAAGGGACCGAGTTATCCCACCCTTGGAATGGACTTTATCTTAAGAAATACTACCCTTAGCTTAATGTCAAAACACAAAAAAAGATGAAAAGATAGAAAACATTGAAAATAAGAAATATTGAAAACCACTAAAAATATGGAAAATTCAAAATGCCGATGCCTGGCAGTCACCATGTAGTTAAGTCCCTGTATCTAACCTTCATGTTAGGATAGGGCCCATTAAGGCTTGGTAGGCACCGGGTCTTGGTTTGCCAGAACCGTGGAGATCCCTGTCCGGCCACGTCGGCCTATGCTCACTCGAAGGAAGCTAACATGTGCTCACTTATGTATTTTATTCAAAAAAAAAGTCGGTAGCATCACCTACGGTGGGGCCCCACCCAGAAGATCTCCGGAAGCTGTAATCTTCATTCTTTTCTCTTCGACCAAATGAGACAGTCGGCGCCCTTAAAACGCTGAGCATGAGAAACCGAAACTCAAACCCCAAAGGCAAGAGTAGGATCCATTTCCTCGAGCATCGATCAGAGCACGAGAAGAGGGCAGTGTCCCCGCAGGCATACGAAAAGGGAGCCCACAAACGTCAAACGACTATATCTCCCTCACAAAAAGAAATACAAAGTCAAAATCAAGAGAAAAGCCTGGTCGTGACCGTGCCTGTTGCGATAAACGGAACCCCTCAAAGTAAAAGTCTGAATCCACGAAAGGGGCCGTGGAATGTAAGTGTTTGAGATTTGGTCCGAAGTTGTCCGAAAGGAAAGAGTTAATGGGCCCTTATTCGCTCGCCGGGTTAACGATTTTGCCGATTCTCTCAGGAGGTTTATCCCCCACGCTCTTCCTTCTTCCTCTAAAGATGAAGGTTCAATGGAGTTTCTGAAGGGTGAAAACTACCCAGGGTCTGCGACCTTATTTTAATATACACGTTTGGTTACCTACTTTGAAAAGCAAAAGCTATCGCTGCGAAGGAGTCTCCGTGTTTCTGGCTGGTCAAGACCCTTGTTTACCACCTTGATGTCTTCTTGTTTAACCTCGGGCTTAGGCCAATGCAAGCGCATCACCTATGGGTGCGACGGCGTCTGATTCCGGGTCAGCGTCGCGCGGTTGGTCGTTAGGGTTCCAGGGTGTCCCATCATATACCATCTAGAGTTGTGAGGAAACAGACCCGGGTTGGGCAAATCATTTACCTCAAACATCTTTTGGGTGAATCCCTGTGGTCGGAAGCGACTGGGAGCCTAAGCATGGCATGACGGTATTGTCATCAGGGTAAGTCTTAGCCGGCGGGATCATCATTCGAGGGGTCTAGAGGCCCAAATCAACCTAGATGTGCACTTAGGATACCTGGGAGGTTAGTAAGAAACCCCTATTCTCACGTAGGTTAGGTGCCATTTGGGTGCTTGCCTGGCGTTAGCAACAAAAAATTGAAATGATAAAAGCAACAAAAAAATGGAAAAGAAAAAATGTACATATTTGCAAACAAAAAAATCTTTTTTATGATAAAACAAAAAAAATGCCAAATATAAAAAATAAAACAAATCAATTTTGCATGATTGCATTTGAGTGCAGCATCTCACTTTTAATACCGCTTGCATTCGTATGCTTGCCTGTCGCATTTATCATCACCGCATCTTTCCCTTGCCTTCGCTAAATAAAGGCTTGGCCCCTTGACCAGTTATCAAGGACAGTCACAGGACCATTTGCTTATTGAGCAAGGGGCCAAGTCAGAACAGAAACTCTAATTTGTTTGTTTCAGTGATATGTGCAGGGATTCAGGCAACAGAAGCAAGGGTGAAAACCAAACAAACCGAACCTTGTATTTTATTCCAAAAACCAAAAAAATTACATCAAGTTCCGCCCTCTCTCTCTGCATTACTCGTCCCACTACTCTCCGGGCAAAACGCTCTCAAAGGTGCTACCCAACTACGAAAAGTGGTACTCCTACCGCTCTGTACTCCCCTTCCTATTCCCACATCCCAGCGTTGATCCACGGAAGCAGCAGAGAAGCTACCAACACAAAAGCCACGCTCTCATGCTCTTCGGTAGCGCTCCTCACCATCTCTCAGTCACTGTTCAGCAAGACCAAGGCTGATTCGGAGTTCGAATAGTTCGGCCTCCATGGCCCTTCGTTCCTCCCTTTCAGTCAATCTGTTGGCTCTTTCTCTCTCTGCGTCTCTTTCTTTCTCTGCACGTTCTCTCTCGCGATCTTCCCTCTCCAACCAGAGAGTGATCCTCAGTTCCACGGCATCCCTAGAGGAGTCATCATCAGGATGACGCCGCAGTTCCCTCTCCAGTTCTGCTATCCTAGCCTCCTTCTGCGCAGCTTGGGCAAGCGCTTCTTCCGTCTTCTTTTCCTGCCAGATGTACCATCTCAAGATACGCGGTAAGGCATAAACAAAGAGAACTCAACACTGAAACTTTTACCTGTATACAGAGCATCCCTTCTGCATCCGTAGCACGCTGCGTGGCGTGAGCAAGTTGCTCATGAAGCAAGTCAAGTTCTGAGGTGGGAATCCACAAGCTGGAAGAGGCACCACCTACTCCCATCGCTGGGGAAGTCGCGCCAATCTGGGCATGCTACGACCGCGTGAATTAGTAGCCAACATCTGGAATCTGCGGTTCTAATAAGGAACGCACTGTACACCTACCGAAGCACTCAAAGCTTCACGGGCATCACCCAATTGTTGCTCCATCTCTGCCAAGCGAGTTCATAAATTCGCTATCATGGCATCCCGGACATCCTGTAGCCATACGAGTCAGCATTTTCACCAGAAAACCAAAAAAAAAGGAGAAAGAAGAAAAGAGAAAAAGGGGAAACCTACCTCCACAAGTCCCCGGGGTTGGAGCCGCTCTGCATACTTTGTCCTATATAGACGCAAGTAGTCCTCGCTATCCCGCGCATGTGATTCTACAATCGTGCCACCCCGTTGTCAGTCTTCATACTGTTCAGGGAACCGCACGCGCCAGTCAATGCAGGTCACCGGTCCTCGCGTCTTTCTCTCGACACGAGGTGGCACAGCTGTATCCACCCATTCCAGAGCCAGTCCTAAAGTCCTTATAACCAATCGTAGCCGAAGCAGCTCGATTTCATTCAGGCAGTGCATCCACAGTTCCCGTCCAAACCGGGCACGACTTGCTTGAACCCATGGCTGGTCGGCATCGACCATGTCTGAGTAGGGTCTCCAATTTACCATCGCTGTAGGGAACTCCTGTAGCTCCCGCCTTAGCACCATCAGTTGGTAGGTTAGGGGTGCCGCACTCATGATGGGTTCCCACCGCCTGGCTAGCGGCACCATCGCGGGTCGCCTATGTCGAGCTCTCCCCATGGGGAGGTAATAATAGCTCCACAGCTGCTCGGCGCAGGTCATCAGTACCTTGCAAAAACAAGAAATAAAATATAAAACAAGCAAAACCAAAAATACCTGGATGAATGGTGTGAAACCACTCACAGCCATCTCACGATCCGCTTCTTGGAACAGGCCTGCAAACAATTGTGCCAGTATGGCAGCTCCCCAGGCATAGTACCCTACTCTTTCGAGGTTTGATAGCAGCTCCAGGAAGCGACATTGGATACCGTCCCCTTTCGAGCTCAGTACCAATCTCCCCAAAAGGAAGAGGAGAAATCTCCTCAAATCTATGTTGCATCTTTCCCAGTTGTCGAAATCTGTGCAGTACACGGCACGGCATCCTATTTCCATCCTTTCCATGAACTCTTCTGAGGATTCGTCATCCCGCCGACGAGTGTCGATGAGCCCTAATGCATCCATGAGGGACGCCCTAGCTACCGACCTGTTTTTCCGACCATCTAGGTCCAAACCCAGTAGCTTCCGAGCACTTTCTCGGTAATCCGCATAAGTGACTCCGGTCACTGCCTCGCCATCCACCTTGAGGCTCGTAATTCGGACCACATCCTCCAAGCTGGGCACCATGTGCCCCCAGGGCATCAGGAATGCCCGACTCACTGGGTCCCATCTCTCACACAAGGCTTGGATCAGAACCAGGTCGAGCTCGAGCAGCTCGATCCGAAGAAAGGTGCCAAATCCCATCACGTCTAGCCTGGCCTTCTGAAAATCCGGGAAACCCCTGTATGTGGCCATTGCTAACTCCCATGAAATCTGTGATTTCATCACACTCTACGCAAGCAGGGAATGGAGAGGAAGTTTGGTCAGAAAGAAAGGAAGAAGAAAGAATGAGAAAAGGGCAGGAAAGCTCAGCTTACAAGTTGTGATTGGGCCCTTTCGCTGAAGTACCCTTCGAGGTCCGAGAGCCTCCTGGAACTACTACCACTGGACCTGCTTCTCTTCGAGGAGCGGGAAGATTCGCCCTCCATCCAACTCTTGGAATTTTGAACTCCTCCTCTCCCGTGAGAACTTGTGCTCCTCGAGTTAGCTCTCGATATACCTGGGAGGATAAAAGGGACAAGAATTTATAGAAATGAAAGGAGTACAGGCCAAGATTGCCTCCATCACTTTTAATGATAGCCCTCGCAATGAGGCACCTACCATGCGGTCACGTGTGTCACTTCACCGCTCGCACAGGGTGATTGATTGGACGAAGAATATGACGACTAGCCCCCTATGTTGTCTAGGGATACCCTATCATGTTTTGGAGGACGTCCGCAAAATTTGACACAACATCTGGGAAAAGGGACTAGGGCCGTCATTATTGACTTCGACGGCAGATTCCTGTGGAAAATGGTCACAATAAGATGCAATTCTCCGCTCGGGGTGGAGTCTCGACAGACCCATCACATGGGAACAGTGCAAAGGAGAAGAACTGTAGGGAAGAAGGAACACACAAGAGAACAAACAAGCAGCAGAAAATCAAATCACTCCATTCATAATTCTACATAAGCTGTCATAAACATCACAATCATAGAGAGAAGGCGGGTCCACTAGCTCGCCAACTCTTGTCATTTTCTTCATGCTCGTCCCTCTAGGCGTCCCTCTCCTCTCCCCTGAGGTAAGGGTCCCTCAGAAGCCTCCGGGATCCCCGTGCAGTAGCACCCGCCTCGCCTCGTGGCGCCGGCTCCACAGCAATGACTCGCTGCTCCTCCCCTGGCGTGGCAAAGAAGCCACTAGCGGCAAAGCGACCAGACTGGCGCAGTCGCTCCCCGAACTCTCGTGCTCTCTCGTAGCGCGTCCCCATCCCTCCTAGCCTCTGCACGACAGCCTGAAGGCCCAGCTGGAGCTCCCTCGCTTGGGCCTCTAGAGCCCCCCTCTCGGTCTGATCCCGCTGTCGCTCGGACCTTCTCTCGGCTTTCTCTCTCTCTACCTCTCTCCTCATCATCTGCAGAAGAACCCTTAACTCCAGGATGTCTGGAGAAGGTCTCTCCTCACCGCGATGTCGCAGCTCTGCTACAGTCACCACCCAGGCATCACGCTCCTCTTCCGCCCGGGCAGCCCGAGCCACCGCACCAGCAAGTTACTTCCGGAGGGAGGCAATCTCAAGAAAAGGGGCCGAGGAACTGGAAGATGCGTCACCAGTCACTCCCACCATCGTTGTCTGCTGGGCACGCTGGAACGAACAAACAACAGCCGTCAGCTGAGCTCCACATTTAAAAACAGAAAATGCAGCACTTAGCTTACCAGGAGCGACAGTTCCTGTTGAGTGGCGGCCAGCTGCCGCCTGACCTCGGCTAATTGGGCGTGCGACCCCTCGACGTCGCGCGTATCCCCAGCTTGGGGAAGCCCCGCATAACTCTCTCTCTGTCGCCGCAGGAAGTCGACACTATCCTGCACCAGTACGCTCCCTTGCTGCCCTGGGAGACGTATGCGCCAATCTTCAAGCTTCGCCTTACCGCGACTCTCCTTCCTGACGCGGCTCGGCTCGTCTGCACTCGCCCACTCATCGGCCAGGCCCAGGTTCCTCGCCATGTCCTGTACCAAGAAAGAAGGGCCTCGCATCATAACAAAGAACGCGTCCCCTGTCTAGGACGCGTCCATCATTTGAGTGCAACACTCGCCGAACCCTTTCCCCCCTCGCACGCCTCGCTTCAAAACTCAAAATGGATCAAAGAGGAAGAGATTGGAGGACCTACCAGACCGTGTTCACCTCCCTCCGCGACATCGGGCCCCTCGGGTCCCTCGGGGGCCCGAAGCGGCTCTTCCTCCTCCATGGACGCCATTCGTGCTCTTGCGTGTCCCTCCTCAGGCGAGGGGTCCCGCGTCCCTCTCCACCTTCGCCGTGGTCCGGACCGCCAAACTCCATCGATCGAGGGGAAGAAGACAAAGACGGGCGAGTGAGTTTCGACGGAAAGCGGGCTCGTTTGCGGGTAAGGCACGGGAGAAGAAAGGCCACCCGTCGCTTTAAATTTGAATTAGAGGATTAAGACGCGTCCTCGCGCCTGGACGCGCCCAAAAAAAAAAGGGGAGAAAGGAAACAGAATCCCCCCGTGCAAAGCGTAGTTCCCCGCTATTCAGGGCAAGGTCTCGTGGAGCGTGCCTCGAAGGACAACTCAGTGTAAAGAAGAAAGTGTGGGAGAGAGAAAAGTATACACAACACAAGAAAGCCATTTTCATTTCAT
This sequence comes from Amorphophallus konjac, assembly GCA_022559845.1. NCBI lineage: Eukaryota > Viridiplantae > Streptophyta > Magnoliopsida > Alismatales > Araceae > Amorphophallus > Amorphophallus konjac. The sequence goes on from CM040127.1 coordinate 212,600,690, forward strand.
ATAATAGCCGAAAGTACATCATGCAGTAAGGAGGGTGGAGTGTACAAGCAACTCTCTAACTCTCGCCACCACCCTCCTGATCATCTCCCTCCTCTCTCCTCTGACGGGAATCCCTAGGGGGCCTCTGCGACCTCTGCGAACCCTGAGAAGCCGTGCTCGCCTCTCCAGGTGGCACCATGCCGGCCTCCAAGGTGCGACGACGCTCCTCGGCCGAAGAAACTAGAAAGCTGCCCACAGAAAAAGAACCGGACTGACGAAGTCGCGCCCCGCGCTCCTTCGCCCTCTGATACCGCTCCTCACTCTCCTGAAGTCTCCCCTCCGCCGTGCCAAGACTCAGCGGGAGCTCCGACACCAAGGCCACCAGAGCTCTCCTCTCGTCCCAATCTCGATGTCGCTCTGCCATCCTGTACTCTAGGGTCTCCCTATCCCTCTCCCTCTCTCTCTCCCCGCTCTCCCTATCCCTCTCCCTCTCCTCTCTCTCCCTCATCGCCTCTCTCCTAGACAGCTCGAGGGCGATCCGCAGATCCATTACGTCACGAGGAAGCTCCTCAGCCTCCCGTCGCCGCTCCTCCTCCAGCTCCACAATCCGGGCGTCACGCTCCGCCACCCAAGCATCACGCTCTGCTCGGCACGAACAGCACGGGCCAGGGCCTCCCGAATCTCGGCCACCTGTCGAAGCACGCATACACCATGAGAGAGCAGTGATAGAAGGAAAGCAGCTAGAAAGAGGGTCAGGGCCAAGTAGGCACTCACTCGAGCCTCACGGTCACGCTCGGCCTCCTCGGCCCGAGCCACCGCATACGCCAGCTGCTCCTGAAGGGCAGAGATCTCCGGGGGAGGGTCCCACGAACTAGAACCCGCTCCACCAGCCGTCCCGATTGCCGCTGTCTGGTGGGCCCGCTGAAACACAGAGCAAACGACAGTTAGAGGCCAAGTATCAAAAATCCAGGTCACAAAAAAATGCATTGCATAGACTCACCAGGATCTCCAACTCCTGTCGGATGGCCACCAACTGCCGCCTGGTGTCCGCCAACTGGGCCCGCAGGTCGGCGATCATGTTGTCACGAGCATCCTGCATTACACATAAGTTAGTGCCACAAGCATATACATATAGAAGGGTGAAGCATTTATATTTCACTTACCCCTGCCATACCACCAAGGAAGAGGCGGTCCCCGTACGTAGCCCGGTACCGTCTCAGGTAATCAGTACTGTCCTGTACATGGGACACCACTGGGACCCCGCCCTGCTACCAGTCCTGGTACTGTGCTAGGAAGCGCGTACGCCTGTCCACAATCTTCGCCTTCCCCTTGGACTTCCGCCCGATGTGGGCCGGCTCATCTACATCAACCCACTCCTGGGCTAGCCCCAACGTCCTCATAACTAGCCTCAGCCGAAGCGGCTCGATCTCGTTCAGGCAATGGACCCACACGTCCCGCCTGAAACGAGGAAGACCCGCTACAACCCAAGGCTGGCCAGCGTCGCCCATGCCCAGGTAGGGTCTCCACACCACCTGCATCACCATACATACATCATGTTAGTTACCATTCAGTCACATGCATAAAAAACACAAAAAATCATATGCATCATACCATGGCCTCGGGATACTCGCTCAGCTCCCGACGAAGCGACGCCACCTGGTAGCCGTGGGGTGCTGCAACCACGACCGGCCTCCACCGTCGCGCCAGAGGCACGGCCCTCCTGTTCCCATGCCTAGCCCTCCCCATCGGGAAATAGTAATAGCTCCACACCTGCATCCATCATACATCATTAGTACAATAATTGCATATTTAACTATGGGAATGCATAAATAAAATGTTTACCTAGAGAAAAGGTGCGAAGCCACTGACTGTCGTCTCCTTCTCCGAAGTCTGGGAGAGATCAGCAATCAGATGGGCAAGCAGAGCCGCTCCCCACGCGTAGTGTCCCACTCTGTCCAGATCCGCCAAGATCCCGAGGAAACGGCAGTGGATGCCATCCCCCTTCGTCCCCAGCAGAAGGCAGCCCAAGAAGAAGAAAAGAAACCTCCGGAGGTCTAGATCCACCAGCTCCTGCTCGCTCGGGTCCTGGGTGAAAGCTGCACGAGCGTCTCCCTCCAGTCATGCCAGAAACTTCACTCCAGTCTCGCTAACCCGCTGTCGCGGGTCGACGAATCCGAGCGCCTCCATGATCTCCACTCGGCCAACTACCCTGCTGTCCCTGTCAGTCACGCTCGTCTCTAACCACAGCAGGTCCAGGACACTCTCTCGGTAGTCGGGGTAGGTGACCCCGCTCACCGCCTCTCCGTCAACCCGTAGCCCGGTGATCCGAGCCACGTCCTCGAGTGTCGGCACCATGTGCCCCCAGGGCATCAGAAACGCCCGGCTCGGTGCGTGCCACCGCTCCCTCAATGCCTGGATAAGAGGAAGGTCGAGCCGAATGGGCTCGATCCTAAGGAAAGCTCCGAAGCCCATGGCGTCCACACGCGCCCTCTAAAAGTCTGGCAGCCCACGGTATGCTGCCACCACTAGGGACCAGCTGATCCGGCCCTTCATCACGCCCTGCACACCACAAAACCAACAAAGAACACATCAGCATCATGAATAGTAATAAACAATAACACTGTATATACTACTTATTTATTTTATTTTATTTTTATTTTTAAAAAAATATTTATGTTTTTTTGGAGGCGTCCAAAACCTTGGACGCCTCCTTTACATTTTCTTTATTTTATTTTTAGAAAAACCCAAAAACAAAAACAAGAATAAATAAAAAATATGTATATTATCATGGGGGCGTCCTATGTCCTGGACGCCTCCTTATTTTTAATCTTATTTTTATTATTTACGTGAATAAATAAATAAATAAAAAGAAAAAAGAAAATGTGGAGGCCACCGGCCCTCACCACGTGGCCTCTCGTCCACCTATCCAGCCTTTTAAACCAACAGATTGAAGTTCCGAAGGGCTTACCGGGTCGTGATCGTCCTCTCCCGCGTCGCCAGCATCTACTGCAGCCTCTACGGCCAAAGGAGGAGCCTCCTCCTCCACGGCAATCTCCTCCGCCGCAGCAGCCTCCTGGGCATCATCCCTCGGCCTCCTCGGACGACGAGCCCGTCGTTTCCGCTTCTCTTCACCCTGGCTCGGGCCTCCTTGCTCCATTGGGACTAAGAGTGGGTCGTCTGGTTTGACTGGGTCGTCTGAATGAACAGTAAATGAGCAAAGGGGGGGAGGCCCCCCATATATATAGGGAATCCACCTTCTTTGGGGCGTCCAGGCGCCTGGACGCCCCTACGTTTTTTATTTTTTTTTTAAATTCAAAAAATTAGGGGTGTCCAGGCGCCTGGACGCCCCCAAAACAAAACTAAAAAAATTAAAAAAAATAAAAAATTAGTGGCGTCCAGGACCCCGGACGCCCCCAAAAAAAATATAAAAATTTTGAAACGAAAAATAAAAACTTAGGGGCGTCTAGGCCCCTGGACGCCCCCATAATAAAAATTTTAAAAAAATAATAATAAAAGAGAAATAAGACAAGAGTATGTATATAATCTAAACAAAAGCACAAAATAAAAACACAAAGAAAAAGAAAAATCACCAAAAAAAATAATAATTAAGGGGACAAGGGTCCTAAACTTCCAACTGCCAGATTGTATTCCATCAGAAAAGCAGAATGAGCTACATCAGGGGTTTAGGCGCCTTAGGCCTTAACTTCCCCAGTTCTGTTACATAAGCCCTCCACAGCTCGCACTCTTCCACCACGTGCGCTAAGGCCTTTCCCGCAACACTTGTCTTCCAGGGTGCTTTGACGGCCTTCGCTTCCTTCGCGTCCGCTTCAGTGCCCAACTCCCTCTTCTTCAAAGGAACGATGCCAGTCAATATTGGGAACGAATGGCGTGGGATGCCAATCTGGAGGCAGCACCGATGCGCATTATAAAGGACGAACTCGGTCGCGCCGATCAGTTGAAGATCAACTTCGGGAGAAGGCCTCATGAGGAGATCAAGCGAAAGCAAACATGCCGGTGCGCAAGTGAAGAAGCTTTGTGTCACGATTCGAAAGTGAGACCGCCAGTCTTCACGTTTCTTCAGCCACGGAACACGGTTCGCTACAGTGCCACCAAAGCCTAACACGTCGGCTATGTGATGAAGCGGGCTTTGTTGGAAAAGCTTCGAAGCCGTTGGCATTCCCTCGCGGTGGTCGAATTTGAAATGCAAATCAAGCCAGCAATTCAAGACAAGTGCGCATCCAAATGGAGGCTTACCCATGCTCGAGGCAGTAAGGCCGCCGTAAAGATAGGCAAGGACGGCGGGTCCCACCCTCTTTCCACTCTAGATCCCACGAATAGCACTCAGTTGGTCTTCCTCCACCATGTTGTCGGTATAAGGAAACAAGAGAGCACCCGCCAGACAAATGGTGAACCCTTTCATGATTCCCTCCAAATAGTCATCGTCTGGTGACCCTCTCAGGGCCTCCATGACCCATTCCGCGAGCTTTTGCAAATCAATTCCCTTTTGAGTACGAACCTTTCGGGCTGCGTCGGGCGGCATGAAGCTTCCAAGGATGCTTTCAGAAGACCCCCGTGTCAGCATCCGCATAGCCTTCACCTTCCCGTCACTCTTGAATTTCTTCAATCCAAGCAGAAGTTCCACCTCCTCGAGGAGGATGGTCGCTTCGAAGGTCGGGAAGATAAAGTGTGGGTCTGGGGATCCCAGATCTCCACTAGTGCGCCCATAGCCGCCCAGTCCATACGAATCTTCTCGTAGTGTTTGGCGTGAATAAGGAGCCCCTACAGATGCCACTTCGAGAGTATGGCCCTCATGCCGATGGAGATGTTGGAAGTTAGCTTTGAAAGCCATGGCAGTTTGGAAAACTTCCTCGGGCCTGGGAAGAGTGGATATGGCTGGAAGAGAAAAGAAAAAGAAAGGAAGGAAGTAAGTAAGAAGAAGGTTCACGTGGAGAAATTTGAAATGAATCAGCTTACCATATGCGACATGATCGTCCCACTCAGATGACCCTCGAGGTCGGAGAGTCGCCTGATTTCGCTGCTAGGCCTGCTCCTCTTCATAACGCGGGAAGACTCTCCTTCCATCCTAAGATCTCTAGATTCCCCTCTCCTTCCTCTCCTGAGCTTCCAAAACCCACCTTGGTGCATTTGAATGAACTAGCCTAAGGGGAGTTCTTATAGGAAGGAAAGATCGCTACAGGACAAAACATGTCACATCAGTGGTCATTGTCAAGATTTTGTCTGGATCTCCTTTGTACTGTGGTGCGATTCTGCTATGATTCTGCTACTTTCTGATGCTGCTAACCTTTGCTAGTCTGTGTAGGTTTTACTAACGGACGTCTTTGTCCTATCTCCTGTCCCACCTTTCAATGGTTGGTCCCACCATGTCATGCATCGTAGTATATGATACCTACGCTACTAGAACATGTCAAGGACCTTGCGGCCCGAACGAATCTGGGATTTGAGTTCCCCTTCAACAAAAACAGTGATGATCCCGGAAGAATTTGGGTTGTACGGATAGGCCGTTAACTTGTGGTAGCATGGGGACGACGGTGCCATTCGGTGAATTGGTGCGTGGATAAAGGGGCCCCAGCCCAATATCGGCTCACCGGATCGGTATCCTGACCCGTTCTTAACAAGTTGACAATATTATCCTTGGCTATTTTCTATTTTAGTTTGTTTTAAATTTTTCTTTAAGCCCAGCATGCATTCATATAGGACTTTGATTTATTGTGGAAGATCATTCAAGTGATTCGATTGCGAAAGCCGTTGTGCTTCAATCCTTACAAATATGAGATATTCCACTCCGAATAAAATACTGAGTTTCCTTGAAACAGCCCTACGCTGCTCTTCCAAAGGAGACCCTTGTTTGGACAGACCCTCAGATATTCCTTTGCTTTTTACCTTGTTTGACCCACCTTGGCCACAGCACTTCCACATTGGCTAGTAACCGCTCCCCAAAGGTGAAACCTGTAGGTTTATGACCCAGGTACTTCCACACCGAGAAGTTGGTCTCTTTTTCGTGCCTGAGTGCACATCTCACCCTCCCTTATTTGATCTCCGTCCAAGCAATCGTCAAGATTTGAAAGACCTTCTTCAAAGGATGTCTCATTGAAACTCCAGGAAAAATTCCAGACAGCAACGTCAAAAGCGTGTCTCATCACACCTTGGCATTAACTTATCAGTCCGCTCCCACTTCATTTCACTCCACTTCGATACCATTCCACTACGTGTCACTCCCTTGCAAAGCAGACGCCAAGACAGGGGCTGCTGTAGACACACCATTCCTGACGTCTCCTGAGAAAGTCTCATATTACTATACAACGCCCCGCGACGGCTTACGCATTTCGAATCTCTTAAGTGCTTCCTTTTCTTGGGTCTTCTTCTGCCTTTTTCGGCATCCGGAATCGTCTCGTCATGGCATTCGGACGGCATCAACACCAGTCGGACGCATCAGAGGTTTCGAAACCAGGAAGGGTGTCTGCCGGACGGCCGCCAACGCCTGAACTGAGGACCCGGGTGGGTCTTTATGGGGGCGTCCAGGTCCCCGGACGCCCCCATTCTTTTAATTTATTTTTCAAAGAACAAAACTAAATAAAAAATAATATATTAATGGAGGCGTCCAGGCCCCTGGACGCCTCCATAAAAACAAATATAAAAATTAAAATGCCAGTTGGCATAAAAAATGAAACAAAAAAATAAAAAAATATTTTCTTGGAGGCGTCCAAGCCCCTGGACGCCTCCATCAACTCCCTCACGGGCGCCGGCCACCGAACGACGGTTTGTCGTGTGTGAAAGAATCCAAATTGTGGAGACGTCCAGCCGGCTGGATGCGCCCATTTTCAAATCACGAGGCGCCGTTCACAAAACCACGCGTTGTGCCAAACCGCATGCGGCCGTCGGTGGGGTTCGGTGGACCGGTTGGAGGCGTCCGGGGCCCTGGACGCCTCCACAAAAATATTCAAAAAAAATAAATAAATATAGAATAAAATATTAGTTCGGTCCTGATGGAGGTGTCCAGGGTCCTCGACGCCTCCACCCTCCGGAGCCCTATAAATAGAGGCCCACCCCCTCAGTTCTGGGGAGCTTCTAAGAGATCCGATAGGCTGCCGGAGCCCAGAGGCTACGGAGTCATTTCTAACCCGTGGGGTCTTTTGTAGGTGGATGTTCTGCCGGCTTCTCGGGTGCCCAGGCTCGCGAGAGGAAGGTCGTCTTCATCCACCGCGCTTCCACGTCGTCCCCACGCTGCCGGAGCTCCGCCGGATCTCACCCTCGGCTCCTCCAATAAGCCTTTTCTTCCCCTTTTCCTCCATAGTTCTTTACATTCATCATACTGCATCCTCTATCTCCCTACATAAGGGCGCCGTCTCTTGCATACTTCTTGCATTCATCATCGCATTTTCCTCCTACTCGAGTCCGAGAGGGGTTTAAAACCACACCAACCAAGTGTGTGTCAGGTCACAATCTCGTTACTTTTATTGCAAGGAATTGTTACTACACTGCCATTTTCTAATTCCATTCGTTTATTGTCTACTGTTTTACAAGGGTAACCAAGGAAAGCCCTCTCCGTCGGCCAGCCGAAGGGGGAGGAAGAAGCAACCTGCCATCTCCCGCTCTTGAGGTAGGCGCGATCACTTTCTTTATTTTGGGGTCTTTTGGCCCCTGGCGATCACATCTTGTTCTCGAGGCCGCGGCGAGTCACTTCCCCAATGACCGTTTAAATTTTCGTTCTTATATTCTCTTTATATTCTGTTATATTCTGCTCATATTCTCGAGGCCGCGGCGAGTCACTTCCCCAATGGCCGTTTAAATTCCCGTTCTTATATGTTATATTCTTATCTATTCATATTCTCGAGGCCGCGACGAGTCACTTCCCCAATGGCCGTTTAAATTCTCGCTCTTATATTCTCTTTATATTCTGTTATATTCTTATCTATTCATATTCTCGAGGCTGCGGCGAGTCACTTCCCCAATGGTCGTTTAAATTTCCGTTCTTATATGTTATATTCTTATCTATTCATATTCTCGAGGCCGCGGCGAGTCACTTCCCCAATGGCCGCTTCAATTCTTGCTATTTAATTTCTGCACCATTCCCGTCCCCCCGAGGTCGCGGCGAGTCACTTCCCGCTATGGCCGTTTAACCCCTATATCTTGCTATATTACATTTGTCCCGCTCGCCCCGCCGGAGCAATCTCCCGTGGTGGCCCCTTCTCTTTTCTCTTATTTCTGTGTTGCAGCAAACAAAAGAGGAGCCCGCGCACTCCGTGTCTTCTTCGCTCCCCGAACCGCGTGACGTCGCTCACAAAGGTCGCCCGATGCACCGTTATATGAACCTGACGCGTCTTCTCAAGACCGTCAGACAACCTGCAGAAATAGCTTATGAACTCTTTGAACTCCAAATCTTCCAGCCGGCCAGATGACTTGGGCCTCGTCTAATGAACCTGTAAACCTGCCAAAGAACGTGAAACACAAGAAAACAAACCCAGATCAGCCCTTTAGACAAGCGTAGTATCAATTCTTAAAGAAATTAAGACCATTCAAAAGGAAAGGGAAGTACCGGGAAAGTTTTGATTTTTTTAACCCCTCTGGGCATTTTAAAAGATAGGGAAGATGTTTAGATGATGAAAATAGATGTAGAACGTGGGAGAAAGAGGAGGGACAATGCTTTGAGAAAAAGGAAGAAGAACACAAGTATGACAACGATGGAGACTCAAACACAATGAAATGAATACTCCCTTCACCGTGAAGCAGATGGACTTGAGGAACAGTTCTCCTTGGTTGGATGTGGCTCCAGGATGCGGCAGTACTTCGACGTAAACTCCAGATCTTCCCCCTTTAGGCCATGAAGTCAAGGGTTCTATTTATAGGCCCTCAAAATCTCTGGTCGAGCAGAGGATAATTCAGCAATAAAAGAGGATAACTCTTAGCAAACTCTCGAAGATAATATCACCAAGAGTCCATAGAAACAAACAGAAGGTTCTGAAGATCAGATTTGGAAGTGAAATCACAAGATCAAACTCTTATCTCGACCACGGAGTAGCAGAGAAAAGGCTTGAACTGCCAGGACTCTCTGTTTGATGTAACGGCTTCTCGACAGACCGTCACAGGCAAATAACGTGCCCGGGAGAGACCGTCATTATCAACCTTATCTCAAAAGAGATAAGATCAACGGAAGAAGATCAAAACAATAGGACTCTTGAATGAAAGTTACGGCCAAGGATGAACGCGTTAGAGGGAAGTAACGGCTGCACGACAGACCGTTATACTCAATGGATAGGCCAAAGGATAAGGATTGAAACAAAACCTTAAGTCGTAGGACTCTTCAAGATGTAACGGTCCAGGGACAATGCGTTATATGAACGTAACGCCGCAGGTGCAGACCGTTAGAAACAATGAGGATCCAAATGATAAGAAAACTTGCTAAGCTTCATCAAACGAGAAATCGTGGAACCATACTCAACCAAGGAGCTAAGACCCATAAAATAAGCTTTAGACTGATGAAGGAGACTCAACAAAGGAATGAATAACTTGGAGCATCACATAGAATGAACAAGGAGATGACCCGACTTATCGGTCATAAAACGGGTGTCAACAGATGCCCCTCCTTAACGTCCTCTTTGCAGGGGAGCGAGCGGAGGTGAAGCGAAAGCGAAATGGAACATGGAGATGAAGCGGAAATGGAGCGGAGTGGACCAAAAAGTGGGCGTTAAGGTAAAGGACACCCGTTCTTTACCAACAAGCGATAGGAATCTTCTAGGAAACTTCAAACTGATCACAAGGAAATAGCCAACCAAAGGATGCAAGTCTGGAGAAACTAACAACTAAGGAAAGGAAACATGGCTAGCCGCCGGAGGCAACGGAAAGGAAAGAGAACTGACTAAACTCCAGACAGGAATCTTCAGCTAACCAAATCAAGCAAACAGATCGAAGGAAACCTTCCAATTCAGAGTGGAATAATTCTCCTTATTCGAGATCAAGAACACAGCTATACACCATCATTGAGACACCTCGAACAGATGAAGGATCATGAATGCTCAAATATGCGTATGATGCATGCTGGGCTAAATGAAAATAAATCATTAAAACACATGCAAAGAAAGAATAAAATAACAAAATACTTGAGAATAGTATTGCTAGACCGGAGAAATTAGGGTCAGGACACTATCTGCAACCACGGCTTGCAGGACAGAACCATCGTCCCCAAACTTTTCCAACCTAACGGCCTATCCAACGATTAAACCTGTGAACTTAGATCATCATCATTTTTGTTTAAGGGGAACATCAGATCCCAGAACACATGAATGACCAGCCGGTTCTCGAGACAATATATCATAGATACCATATAGTAATGCATTAAAGGGACGGGGGAACGAGATACAATACCTGTCTTACCTTCCTGGCGAATGGCAAAGCATGATGTTGTTCATAACTTCAAAGAGGTTAGCCAACAATAAATGAGCATGAAATAAGGCATAACCATCCATACGTCTTAAAAGCATTAATAATGAACATCATGGAAGAAAATGCAGCCATTCAATCATCAAATAGACCATTTCATTCATCAAGAAACTTGCAAGCTGTAACGGTCTATTGAGAGGGCGTCACAACACGTAACGGACCAGGCCTGGGCCGTTAGAGACTAGGCGATTCACATTCTTCAATAAAGCAAGTCAAATCCATGTAACGGTCAAAAGAATACGCGTCAGAGGCTGTAACGTTCGGACGACAGACTGTCACATTTTCTGAGCGTTCAAAAAAAAACAAACCGAACGGCTCAATCTTCATTCAACATTCATTCACAACTCAAAATGCCCTAAACCCCAAAAAACCCCAACCGAGGAGACCACCAGTGACCACCACCTAGATGGCCGGCGACGAGGGTTCCCTGCCACCGAAAAAGAGGGAGAAAGGCACAAAGAGGAAGGCGCTCCAACGTTTCCACCACCGGATAGAACGGGAAGTCATCCCGCCCGTGGAGGAAGAAACTAGGGCGAGGAGAGAGCCAAGGGTGGAGGAAGATGTTCCCACGGCCGAGGAGGATCAAGGGGAGGTTCCCCTGGACGAGGTAGAACCCAAGGAACAAGAGAAGAAGAGGAAAAGGGGCCAAGACCGAGAGGTAGGCCGCCCACCCCATTTTCCAATTTTCAATTTTTTTATGGTTTTTCTGTGGATGCATGTGTGAATGGGGGGTAGAAAATGGGTCTATGAACCCATCAGGATTGATTGTAGGCCTTTTGGCCAAAGTGGGAAAGCCACGGAATGCAAGGAAAAAAACGCCCTCTAGCAGAGAATGTGACGGTCCTTCCAGGGACCGTCACAAGCCTAACACGCCACCTTTGGTGTGTTAGAGACATGTGACGCCCCACCCCAGGGCCGTCACAACCACCAGAGGCCAGAACTAATTTTTATGTTTTTCAATTATTCAGTTTTTTTTGTTTTTCATTTTAAATGCTTATGCAATGATTTTATGATGCAATTGACTAACTTATGCTCTAAATGAATGCAGGGAAAGAGACGGATGAGGATCTCTTAGCTTCAGATCCGGGCGGTGTACCAGGCACTGCCCGATTACCAGAGAGAGAGATTGGCCGGTATGGGGTTCGCCGAGGTGCTGAGCATCGAGGTGATCCGGATGGACACGCCACTGCTATACGCTTTGCACGAGAGGTGGGATCCAGTCAGCAGGGCGTTCATCTACCTGTGGGGTCACATGATCCAGACGTTGGAAGACATGGCAAGGATTGCCGGACTGCCGGTACACGGAGCCGCAGTGACAGGATGGACTTACCAAGACTACCAAGAGATGGCCCAGGAGCTGCTGGGGCTAGATTTGATCAGACCGGGGCAGACGTCATCCCAGCCCTCGAGATCAGTACTACAGGAGAGCCTAGGACTGAGGGGAGCGGCGATAGCCGTGGGAGAGCTACCAGAGGAGCATCTGGGCAGAGTGATTGACCAGGTGCGCCCACGAGTGGCGACAGAGGCGGGACCAGAGGGAGATCGCATCCTGAGGCACTTCCTGATGCTACTGTTCGGGAAGCTCCTATTCGCGACTCGGGCAGATGTCATCAGCTGCAGGCTGCTACCGATGATCCATGATTTGGGCAGAGTTGGAAAATACACTTGGGGAGCGGCAGTCTTGGCCTTCTTGTTCGAGTCCCTCAGCACGACGGACCGACAGACGATGCTGGGCGGCTTCTCGCCTTTCCTATAGGTAAATGCAATTTAAATGCCTTCTATATGATTATGATTATGCTTATGAAAATGATTATGCAGTTGACTGACTTGACTTCTAAATGCAGATCTGGAGCTATATGTACCTCCCGGGCATCGGGAGAGGCACACTACTCCACGCTGGCCGCATCCCGATCGCGAGGCGATGGGTGGTCGCGAGGGACCCGGGGTCGATCATCAGATTGACCCGGGCGATCCAGGACGACTTGGATTCCTTCCCACACACGACGGTAAGCCCGAAACTTCAAAATGCTTTCTAAATGCTTTAAATGCTTCTAAAATGATGATAAATGGACTAATATGAATGGACTAACATGCTTTTAGGTAAGATGGACCCTGTACAGAGGTGAGAGTTATGAGGGACAGCCATGGGTGGAGGCAGCCCTTTCGTACCGGGGACGAGACATATGGTTGCACTGCATCCATATCATTGAGCCACTCCACTACCGACTGGTCCTGAGGACTCGGGGACTACACCAGCCCGAGGTGACCTTTCCACGCCGCAGTGACGAGCGCCCGGGCAAGTCAGCAAAAGGAATTAGCGGTGATATAGATTGGTGCGCCCGGAAGGTGAAGTACGTCCACGACTGGAACAAGCGGGGCAGAGCAGTGAAGGAGCGGGATGAGAGCGACGAGGCGTACTTGAAAGCCTTTGCTCGACTGTACGGGGACCGGGTGTACCGAGGTACCCGACAACCGGTATGCAACTTCTAAACCCTAAATTCTTCATATATGATGCAAAATGCTAGATGTACCGACTCATATACTCTCTAAAATGCAGCTAGACCCCAAGGGAAGGATAGCCGAGCTCGAGGGGCTACTCCATGCCACCGTCCAGCAGCGGGACGAGTACCGGGCCGCCTTGGAACTCCTGGTATGACTTTAAATGTTTAAAATGATTATGATGATGATTATGCAAATGATGCCAACGTGATTGACTAACCATGATTTCTAAATGCAGCGGGCTGAGGGAGCCCAAAGAGCGGGACCGAATGCCCCATCGTCGTCATCACAGCCGGCGGGAGGCAGGGCCGAGCGTGACGCCGAGTTCGCCCGAGCGGTTGCCCGGGCCGAGGAGGCGGAGGCCACCCTCGCGGAGCGGGTAAGATGCTAAATGCTAGACTCAAATGCTCATGCTTATGAAATGCTTATGTGACTAACCATATGAAATGCAAACTACAGGCGAGAGAGCTAGCCACAGCAGCGGCCGAGGCGAAACTGGCTCAGACTGAGGCAGAGGTCTTACGAGCAGAGGTGGCCCGATTGAGAGGAGAGCTTGCGTGGATGGCCACGCAGACGGCAGACTTTTAGAGATACCGGTCCGAGGTACGAGCTGCGAGACTCGAGGCCCACGACATGAAGGTCGAGGTCCGGACCTTGGAGAGGACTATACGGATGATGGGCCGAGGATCGAAGTGGAGAGTTTCTCAGAGCGGGGCGCCGAGGAGTGCTGCTTGTGTTGGATCAGTGGCGGACTACCTTGTCAGCTCCTCCGGCCAACGGAGGAATGAGAGGGCAGAGAGGGGCCAGCAGGAGGAGAGTGCCTCCATAGCACCACCGACGAGGAAGCCGGAGGATGGAGATGATGATGGCGGCCCGGCAGAAAAACCGGCCGAGTGATGCGTTTTGATTTTTCTTTGGTTACCACTTTTACTTGTACATGACTTATGATGTAAATGGAATGAAAAATTTTCTTCTTGGTCTTTTGTTTGTTCTTGTGAATGTGTGAATGAATGGATGTGTGTATGTGGTAAATGCGGAAATGAATGGAAAATGCCAAAAAAATGCATGTGAGAATGTGATTGAAAATGTACGAAATGCATGTGGACATGTGTGTATGAAAAAAGTGTGGATGAGATGATGTGTGGATGAGATGATGTGTGGATGAAATGATGGACAGGAGGAATAGAATGGAAAGTGTGTGAGACCGCCAGGTCTGAATAGAGGCAGAAAGGAATAGCACAATCTCAGCAGCAGACGATGTAACGGTCTAGGTCCGGACCGTCAAGATCAAGTAACGCATCAGATGGAGGCCGTTAGAGAGGACAGAGCCCAAATTTTCAGAACTGAGCAGCAGGAAGAGTGACGGTCCATAGCCGGGGCGTCAGAGATAAGTAACGGCCAAATGCTAGACCGTTAAAGATGACAGAGCGGGATTGAACTATGAATGCACTGACACTACCAGAAAAAGCGGGATTACAGACGGAATTTTCAGACGGAAATTTCAGACGGAAATTTCCGTCTGAAATTTGTGACGGATTATTTTCCGTCAGAAATCCCGTCTGAAATATGCAAGTACACACCGACTTTCAGACGGAAATTTGTGACGGAAAATATTCCGTCACAAATTTCAGACGGAATTTGTGACGGAATTATTAAACTGTCAGAAATTTGTAACCAAGAATTTGTGACGACCACATTTGTGACGGAATCCGTCTGACAATCCGTCACAAATGTGTCTTCTCACGGATTTTCAGACGAAAATTAGTCCGTCACAAAATTTATTGCGCCCCAAATCCGTCGCAAAGGCACATTTGCGACGGATTTGGGGCGGAAAAATTTTTGTGACGAATTAATTTTCGTCTTAAAATCCGTGAGAAGACACATTTGTGACGGATTGTCAGACGGATTCCGTCACAAATGTGGTCGTCACAAATTCTTGGTTACAAATTTCTGACAGTTTAATAATTCCGTCACAAATTCCGTCTGAAATTTGTGACGGAATATTTTCCGTCACAAATTTCCGTCTGAAATTCGGTGTGTACTTGCATATTTCAGACGAGATTTCCGACGGAAAATAATCCATCACAAATTTCAGACGGAAATTTCCGTCTGAAATTTCCGTCTGAAAATTCCGTCTGTAATCCCGCTTTTTCTGGTAGTGTGACTATACTCATGAGTGTACAGACCTTGCCATAGTGATGTATAGACTTGGAGTGCAGACGACCAAACGATGTATAGACTTCATTTTTAGCAAAGGACGCTCAGACTTGAAGAATGTATGGACTTTGGACGAGGAATGTACAGACTTAGGGTTGTGCACACTTGGGCAATGCATGGACTTGGATCTGTATGGACTTTGGACGAGGAAGATATAGACTTGGATGAAGACTAGACTCCAGGTAATGTACAGACTTGGGTATGCATGGGATGTATAGACTTTGGGTATGCGTGGGATGTATAGACTTAAAATGACGTACAGACTTGGGTATGCATGGGATGTATAGACTTCAAATGATGTACAGACTTGGGTATGCATGGGACGTATAGGAAATGTGACGGTCCAAGCGCAGTGCGTCAGAGATAGATAACGGTCATGAGCAAGACCGTTGAGAATGATTGACCAAGAAGAAGCCAAAACTGAGCGGCAGAGAATGTAACGGTTTAGAGGCCATGCGTCACAAATGATAACGGCCTGATGCTAGACCGTCAAGATTGGCAGAACGAGATTGGGTTAAATTAAACCCACAGGAAATGTGACGGCCCAAAGCTGGCGCATCAGAGGCAAGTGACGGCCCTACGATAGACCGTTAGAGTCTGAAACGTACTCCGAGATGGATTGTGCCGTGAGAGGCAAAATCTGAGATAAGAAACCCTTAATCCACTCTAGACTTCTCCCAGACTTAAGATAAAGCCTTCTAATCCAAATCTTATCTCTTTAAAGCCAAAATCAAGCCTTTAAGACTTGGAAACTTAGCCAAAATCGTATCTTTGTTGAATTCTCTGCTAGAAGGCTGAAAAAAACTTCTCCTAAGGGCAGGAAACAAGATGAAGAGAAGCTTTGAGATGATGGCCATGGAGGAGAAGGTCTACACCGGGCCTAAGGCTGCGAGGAAAGGACACGGAGAGTTGCAAAGGCTAACCTCAATTCCCAAACATCTAAGCTCCAATGCTCAAAGAGTGGTAAGCTCTTTCTGACTTAGCCAAGTTCAGAAATTTCTGCACTTCATCTTCTCATGATCTCCTTCTTCTTCTTAACCTCTTCCTGGTCCAAGATGCTATTCTAATCTGAAGTGGGTGGCTCCCATGGTAAAGGCACTCCCTTTAGAGGTTACATCAATCCTTAAAACGTGGCACCTTCAACCTCTCTTGGTTTTAGGCAACAATTTCTAGAAATTATCACTAGATTGGCCTAGTATTTCAGCCCTCATAGAGTTGTGGCATCCAAAAACACATACCTTCATCTTCCCTTCCTTCGAAGCAACAGTCCTTTTAGAGGAGGTAGAAACCTACCTAGCCCTTCCTAAGACTAAGGCGGGGGATGGAGATCTAGTTTGCTACACGGTGGAGCCTATCGACCTGTCCTTGATCTTGAGTGATTTCATCCATAATCTAAAGGATGTGAGGACCATGATCAGCCCACACCACATTCATTTGATACCCTTGGCACAATGGATAGTGTCTCATTGCAAAAACAAGTGGGAGAGATATGAAGCCATAGCCAAGGCGGCGGCGGTTTGCTTATGCGGAGTCTTCCTTTTCACCACTACCGACCACCTCTTAGATATCCAAAATATCAGCATTATCAGTGGGTTGTGGCGGGGAATGTCTATCTCTCAAGCGATCCTCTCATATCTCTATGAAGGACTAAGCTCCGCTTGCCTAGGAGGATCTTTGTTTGGCTCCATGATACTCCTCGAGTGTTGGATGGGAGTGAGAATTAAATTCCAACCGAAGGAAGATATTACTTCTGCTAGCCGGATCTTCGGGAGTCACTCTCTCTTCTTCATTGGAGGGGCATCTAGATTTTCTTCACAGGTTGAATGCAAGACGGCGGACAAGAAAACACGGGATGAATGGCGCCTCTTCTTCAATACTTTACCAATGGAGAAATTCATCATGCAACCAAGAATCCTTCGGAGCACTCTTCTCAGAACACCACGGCGTCAAGGCCTGGACCTCCAGCTAGTGGGAAATACTACGATGGCGATCTACAACCCGCACCGGTGCCATCTTCAGATCGGACTACCTCGGACTGAAGTTCCTGTACTATCACACTACCCTCCCCTTCTACCCAGGAAGATGGGGACCGAGGAAGATGAGAGAGCAATCCGGAACGTGCTGACCATGTGGGAGATCAGCAAGGTGCGCCCGTGGCAAGAAGAAGTGGAAGAGAACGACGAAGAACGCCGTGGCTACCACAAAGAGTTGAGGAAGATCCGCCCTCTTGTGGATAAGAAGCTGAATGTAACTTGATTTTGCTTTTTAGGAAAGATATAATTGACAATCAGAGTTGGAATTTTTCTTAATCTTATGTGGCTTTAAAGTTCAATTGAATGAGATGGGATTGCCTTAATCGAATGAGCACGAGTTGTGGCTTGACTTGGCTTAGAATGGCCTGGAAAACAGAGCCTCTAGAGAGTGTAACGGATCTGAGAAGGGCCGGTAGAAGGATATAACGGTGGGAAGATAGGCCGTCGGGGTGAAAGACTTGAGGATTTAGGTTTCTGGAGGAAGTAACAGTTCAACGATAGACCGTTAGGAAGGATAACGGTCGCGCCCCAGGCCGTTAGAGAGAGAGTTGCTGAGAGAATAGAAGCGAAGGCCTGAAGAGATGTAACGGTCTAGCATGGACCGTTAGATGAGTGTGACGGCCTGTACCTGGCGCGTCACAGTCTTGAACCTACATAGTTGTGAGATTTGAGCTTTGGTCTTGATCCTGCATTCTGCACACACTTAAACATGGAACAAGTTAGATCTGTTCTTAGACTCAACCCCTTGCCTTGAAGCAAGTTAGATAACGACCGTTTCTTGATATTTGGTCAAGGGGTCGAGCCTTATTAAATAGGCGGGAAACATAATAGAAATAATGCGATACATGCTGTAGACACGCCATTCCTGATGTATCCTGAGAAAGTCTCATATTACTATACGACGCCCCGCGGCGGATTTCACATTTTGAATCACTTGAGTGCTTCCTTTTCTTGGGTCTTCTTCTACCTTTTTCGGCATCCAGAATCGTCTCGTCGCACCATTCGGACGGCATCAACACCAGTCAGACGCATCGAAAGGTTCCGAAACCAGGAAGGGTGCCTGTCGGGGAGCTGCCGACGCCTTTTCAGCGGACCCGAGGGGTCTTAATGTGTTAGGGTGCTAGGCCTGGATACAGAGGGGGGTGAATGTATCCCTCTAGAGAATATGGCCCATTTTTTTTTTTGAAAACTAAAGCTCAGATATGCGGAATTAAAACTAATGAGCTTTTCAAGATGAAATGATAAGGCAATCAAATGAACAAACAGTTGGACTGCAACAATGCAGCCACCTGATCAACCAGAAACGAATGCAGTGTAAAACAACCCAAACACATTTAGCAGAATATAAAGCTCAAGGATAACTCTCTAGATAATGCGACAGGCCAAACATGCACAACCTGTGAATGGGAGGTAGAAGATATGGAGCTAATGCAAGGTAAACCACTGCACAGATAATTTTTAGGTGGTTCGGTCCTCCAGACCTACATCCACCCCTCACTCCCAACCGGAGTGAGGCTTCCACTAGTAACACTAGCACAGCAGACTCAGTCTGCAACAAATGCTGCCAAACAGCTTGACTAGGGGAATAACCTCCCCTCTTCCTCCCAACCGGAGGGAACCCACAAGCAGCACCCAGCTACTTGCAACCGGAGATCAAATCTCCTGGTGCGGACACCCGAGCAGCTGATCGGCACGATACGCCGAGCCACCGGTACCGCACGCGGAGCACGATACGAGCCACCTCAGCGTCCATCTGGCTCGGAGATAGCCTGGAGACTCCACCTTGAGCCTCCCCATTTATTATATTTAGTTAGACTTTATGTGTGTTTAATTTGTGTTTATTTCGTTGCATTCGGTTTGCCATTTTGATTGTAATAGGGGCTTAGGTGCAATTCGGATCCCGTGGGCCCCACGGGCCCCCCAGTCCCCACCCCATTGGGCCACCTCAGCCTAGGGTCCCACGTGGGGTCAGTCAACATGCCACATGGGGCATCTAGAAGTTTGAATGGTCAATTGTCCACATGGGGGACAAGGGACCAAAATAGTCAACATTTCCAACCAACACCCACCTACCATGTCAAGCTTGTTCCCCCCTAGTCAATAGGCTGTCCCCCCCTTATTTTTTTAATTGTATTTTTGTGGAATGGTCACAAGCCATCCCAACCCTCCATCTCACACCCCTAGATCCAACGGTGGAGGATGGATTAGATGGGTGACCTATATATGCTTGTATTTTCCCATTTTGATGAATTAATGCATTTGAATTGGAAGAAAATCCCTTGAGCAAGGCTTAGGCCGCCCCTCCCTCTCTCCTTGAAGCTGTGAAGGCTTCCTTCTGGTGGTGAGACTCCACCCTATCAGTTCCGGTCGCCGCCGCCGCCGCCGCCACGAGCCGCCACCGCACCGCCATCGTCTTCATAGGAGTTCTGCCCGCGCAGTACCATAGCAACTTCCACAAAATTCCCAACTCAGTCAAGAGCTCTGATCAACCTGGGGATTTTACTGGAGGTTCCATAGGTGTCAAGGATACCCCATAAAATTTGGTTTGTCATTCAGATCCCGTTTCATAATTTTTGATTTTCGTCCACCCTTCCACTTTGGTTATGCCAAAATTCTATCTAGGTTCCCATCCGCCCTACGTTGCAAGTCTTAGGTCCCTTTTTTGATTTTCTTTGGTTCGCCCAATTTAACTGGGTGTTCCTTACATCCATCCCTTCATCCACCATTTTTTTAATTTTTGGTTCGTCTATTTCATATTTTCTAAAAATCGTTCTCAGTCTAAGCTACAGTTCTGTCCCCCAGTACTCAGATCCGACCACGATCCACTCTAAAAATCATATCAAATCGTCACCACCTCCAAATCCAATTACAAAAATATCCCCAGTTCCGTGGTTTGATCTTCTACAATTTGTAAGAAGAACTCAAGAGCTGAATCGGAGGTTTACTGGGCGGTCAATGGTGGTTCTCAGACAAGTACCCTGTAAATCTGATGTTTCGGTTACTGTACAACAGGGATTTGTAAATTCATTAAAGTCTAGATCCGGCTAGATCCATCAGATCTCTCTGAGTCTCGATTGAAGCATTTGAAGAGAGCTTTCCAACGATAGCTCATGCGTCCCGATCCGACGTCGGGATTGACCGCAGAGGCCGTTTTCGCCGGAGCGCGCGCCTGAAAACAGTAAGCAAAAATCCGTGGGCAGCATTCCACAAGCTTGGAGATCGGAATTGTTCGGCCACCGATCGGTGTTCCCGGCCGACCGCCTTCCGTGGAGGCGTGCCACCAGCGGTCCCCATCACAGTGGGACCCACTCCTGCAGATCCGGAGGCCAGCGCCACCCGTGGGCCCCACGGGCCCGCAGAACCCGCCGTTCGAAAGGCACGAAAACGCGGAGTTCGGCACCGCCGGGCGACATCAAGATGCTGCCCGTCAACCCAATTCGCATGATTCCCGGGCCCCGCATGTGACCTTTTACCTCCCTGCGTGGAGTGGGTCAAATTATTGTATTCCTGTAAAATTGTGTTAACCGGGAGTCCGCGATTGGCCGGGGTTGTCTTCGCCACGCCGGGTGCGTGGAGGTAAAGTCTTAACTCCTTGGCGTTACATTGCTTAGCTAGTATACGATCTTAGGCCGCTGCCGAGAGTGTAGGTACTAACCCGTGTGTCCATGTCACCGCTGTGAGAGTGAGTGTGACCCGTCCCGCGACTCGATCCGAGTCCGAAAGTTGAGTCGGACTACCCTTGACCTCCGCCGGTTCCTTAACCGCGCACGGTCCGCGCTTTCCCTCGCTTGGGACGACGAGTGAGCTTCACTTTTGTTAGCGACGTTTTGCCACTAGGAGCTCGTAGTGTCGGGCTTAGTGTCTCCCTGGTGTGTGCTGCTGGTCGCGTCTTCATCTAGAGTCCGAGGGTGGCACCTAATAGTTTCGTCTCCCGTGTCCGTCCCGCATCAGTTTGGTATCAGAGCAAGTCGAGTCTAGGGTAGTCTTTGCGTATGTCTTGCTTGCATCATGGTCTAAGTCGAGTCTAGGATCATCATTATTTTCAAAATAATAATGATTGGATTTACACCCTTTATTCGGTATCTTAAAAGGTGTTGTCCGAACGTTAGGCTATGCCTATCGGGAGGTCGCACACTTGCGGGAGTGATCTTCGGATCGATTAACTCCGCCCCGTACCGGATATTGGTTTAGGTCTAAGTGCATTGTCTAGTGTGTGTTTGCATTAGTCGGTTTGTCTTGTCTCTTGTCATCATGCCCATCTTGTAGTTCCGAGTTTCTCATGGAGTCCCAATCACTCGGGCAATATGGCCGTTGGTCTACCCATGGGCTTGGCAACCATCCTCTCCCCTTCCGTAGGCCCGAAGCCTCGGATTTTTATGGCTCTAATGACCCGGGCGACTACCTCAATTGGGAGGCCACCATGGATAAATATTTTGAATGTTACACCATGTCTGATGCCATGCAAGTTAGTTTTGCCCGAGAGAGGCTTGTCCACAAAGCCGCCTGGAAATGGGAGAGCATTGAGCGCATGAGAGAGGTTAGGAGGCAAAGGCCCATCGAGTCGTGGCATGAGTTGAAGGACGAACTTAGGAAGGTCTACCTACCTGGCCCGGTCACCTCCAACCGACCCCACCCAATCACATCCACCCAAGGGGGCCATAATCGGAGGCAACGCGCCGCGCATGTAGAAGAGCCTAGGTCCACGACTAAGCCGAGTTCATATGGGAGAGTCCACCACATTACTCCTACTCCACACCCCACCATTGCCGAACTCTTCCAAATCATTTTGGATAAGGTGGATAGGAAGTGTGATTATATTGAGTCCCTGCTTCCCCCTTGCCTACCTCCTAGCCGAGATAGAACCAAGCATGACCCTAAGGAGGTAGCAACCGGTAGTCCCAATCCAGTGTCATCTAGAGTGCCATCCCGAGGTCCTCTCCCCATCTTGGTGGATCCTCTTCCCCCACCCACGAGAGCCCCATTGCCTACACCCCCTGTCCGTCAGGAGGATAAGGGTAGGGACCCACTTATCAAGGAGCGTAGAGGATCACGACAACAGTGTTATCGCTGCCAGGGGTTTGGCCACTTTGCCGGACAGTGTCCCACTCGGACATCTCTAGCCCTAGGGGATAAAGGGGTTGGAGAAACCTCACCTTCCGATCTTATTTCGGAGCCCTCTCATTTGGAGCCGCCAAAGCCCGAGCCACCCGTGTTTCTAACGGGTACACTTTTCATAGCCGAACCACTTCTTAGATGGCTCAAGAATGGCTTGGCCCCATCTCTCCTCCCATCCATGGACCCTACCCTACCATTAGTACCGGTCAACTCATTCCATACCACCTTCCGGTCTAGTCACCATGTGGATACATTAGATGATCTTCTTAAAGGATTAGACCGGCAGTTGACATTTACGCACTTGTTGGCCCCACGCTTCGACCGACCTACAGGTCGTAGCTTCACACATCCATCCCTAGGGTCCATCACCTCCGTGTACACTATGGGTCATGTTACCACGGAGGTTCTTCTACTCCTCCCTTTGCCGGCCGAGTCCAACTTCATTCCCCTTTGCCCAATGGAGGAATCTTACTTTCTACCTATGACTGTCGTCCCATCTCTCGCAATGAATGAAGGTGATCATTTACACCTCCAAGATTTCCAAATGTGGGACAGTGATTTGTGGAAGCCTAGTCCGAGGGGTCATACCTTCTTTGATCCCTTCAACCCATTCTCTTATGGACTCCGTGACCCACCATATTTACTCCACCTTTTCGAGAGAGTCCACCATCATACCCCCACCGTCTCATCTCCCTTCATGGATGAAGGAGATCAACAACATCTTCTAGACTTCCACACATGGGATCTTGAGATGAGGGAATCCATATCGAGGGGTCACACATTCTTTGATCCCTTCGATCCCTTTCTTCATGGGCCCTTTGGCCCACAACCTCCATTCCACCTCTTTAAGGAAGTCCACTATCACACCCCTCCTACTCGGGCCTGGCAACCTTTACATGGCAATAGGTCCGAACCGTCATTTGGGGGTAATGAGGACTTTGGTTTCCCCGGGCCACCTCAACCACCCAAACCTCCCGGACTTCCCACATCCAAACCCCATGTCCATGGTTGGTGCATCGTAGGATGTCTAGGAGTCCACCATGACATTAACCTCCGGTTATGTCAAATGCATACATGGCACACATTCGGATGTCCTGGACCACCTTGCATATGATTGGGTTTTACTAACTGTAGGGTTGTTTAGGGTCGTGTGTGCATCCGTGTGTTTCTTTTCTTTTGCTAAGCATGTTAGGTCGTGTGTGCATCCTGTGTTTCTTTTCTTTTGCTAATCATGTTAGGAGTCTGCATGACGATGTCCGTCGTCACAGTTGAGGCTAGCAATGCATGGTACAAGGAGTTAGCCGATGCCCATAGACACCACCGAGAGTTCCAAGAGGGCGAATATGTCATGATCAGGGTAAGACCTGAACGGTTTCCCTCTGGAACCGTTAAGAAGTTGCAAGCTCACGGAGTCGGTCCCTTTAGAGTGTTGAAACGCGTTGCATCCAATGCGTATGTTGGGGACCTGCCCGAGGAATATGGTATAAGCTCTACCTTCAATGTATCGGATCTTGTTGCATATAGGGACCCAGCTGTGATCCCTAGTGAGCCTTTTGAGCCATCTCCTCCCCTTGAGAGTGATCCCACACCTGAGTGTCCACTTCCACCTCCAGCCCCTTTTTCACGGCAGCGTGAGCATATAGATCATATATTGGACGAGCAAGTGACAGTTACCAGGAGTGGATCTTACCCGCGCTATCTAGTGCGATGGAGAGGACGGCCCGCTACTGAGGACACATGGATCACACATGGCGAGTTGCAGCGGATTGATCCAGACCTTTTGGAGCGATACAGGAGCGATGCAGACCCTTACTCGACAGGGTCGAGTTTCTCCCACCCGGGGAGAATTGGTGCAGACACCCGAGCAGCTGATCGGCACGATACGCCGAGCCACCGGTACCGCACGCGGAGCACGACACGAGCCACCTCAGTGTCCATCTGGCTCGGAGACAGCCTGGAGACTCCGCCTTGAGCCTCCCCATTTATTATATTTAGTTAGACTTTATGTGTGTTTAATTTGTGTTTATTTCGTTGCATTCGGTTTGCCATTTTGATTGTAATAGGGGCTTAGGTGCAATTCGGATCTCGTGGGCCCCACGGGCCCCCCAGGCCCCACCCCATTGGGCCACCTCAGCCTAGGGTCCCACGTGGGGTCAGTCAACATGCCACATGGGGCATCTAGAAGTTTGAATGGTCAATTGTCCACATGGGGGACAAGGGACCAAAATAGTCAACATTTCCAACCAACACCCACCTACCATGTCAAGCTTGTTCCCCCCTAGTCAATAGGCTGTCCCCCCCTTATTTTTTTAATTGTATTTTTGTGGAATGGTCACAAGCCATCCCAACCCTCCATCTCACACCCCTAGATCCAACGGTGGAGGATGGATTAGATGGGTGACCTATATATGCTTGTATTTTCCCATTTTGATGAATTAATGCATTTGAATTGGAAGAAAATCCCTTGAGCAAGGCTGAGGCCGCCCCTCCCTCTCTTCTTGAAGCTGTGAAGGCTTCCTTCTGGTGGTGAGACTCCACCCTATCAGTTCCGGTCGCCGCCGCCGCCGCCACGAGCCGCCACCGCACCGCCATCGTCTTCATCGGAGTTCTGCCCGCGCAGTACCATAGCAACTTCCACAAAATTCCCAACTCAGTCAAGAGCTCTGATCGACCTGGGGATTTTACTGGAGGTTCCATAGGTGTCAAGGATATCCCATAAAATTTGGTTTGTCATTCAGATCCCGTTTCACAATTTTTGATTTTCGTCCACCCTTCCACTTCAGTTATGCCAAAATTCTGTCTAGGTTCCCATCCGCCCTACGTTGCAAGTCTTAGGTCCCTTTTTTTATTTTCTTTGGTTCGCCCAATTTAACTGGGTGTTCCTTACATCCATCCCTTCATCCACCATTTTTTTTAATTTTTTTTGCGTCCATTTCATATTTTCTAAAAATCATTCTCAGTCCGAGCTACAGTTCTATCCCCCAGTTCCCAGATCCGACCACCATCCACTCCAAAAATCATATCAAATCGCCACCACCTCCAAATCCAATTCCAAAAATATCCCCAGTTCCGTGGTTTGATCTCCTACAATTTTTAAGAAGAACTCAAGAGCTGAATAAGAGGTTTACTAGGCGGTAAACGGTGGTTCTCAGACAAGTACCCTGTAAATCTGATGTTTCGGTTACTGTACAATAGGGATTTGTAAATTCATTAAAGTCTAGATCCAGCTAGATCCATCAAATCTCTCTGAGTCTAAATTGAAGCATTTGAAGAGAGCTTTCCAACGATAGCTCATGCGTCCCGATCCGACATCGGGATTGACCGCAGCGGCCGTTTTCGCCGGAGCGCGCGCCTGAAAATAGTAAGCAAAAATCCGTGGGCAGCATTCCACAAGCTTGGAGATCGGAATTGTTCGGCCACCGATCGGTGTTCCCGGCCGACCGCCTTCCGTGGAGGCGTGCCACCAGGGGTCCCCATCACAGTGGGACCCACTCCTGCAGATCCGGAGGCCAGCGCCACCCGTGGGCCCCACGGGCCCGCAGAACCCGCCGTTCGAAAGGCACGAAAACGCGGAGTTCGGCACCGCCGGGCGACATCAAGATGCTGCCCGTCAACCCAATTCGCATGATTCCCGGGCCCCGCATGTGACCTTTTACCTCCCTGCGTGGAGTGGGTCAAATTATTGTATTCCTGTAAAATTGTGTTAACCGGGAGTCCGCGATTGGCCGGGGTTGTCTTCGCCACGCCGGGTGCGTGGAGGTAAAGTCTTAACTCCTTGGCGTTACATTGCTTAGCTAGTATACGATCTTAGGCCACTGCCGAGAGTGTAGGTACTAGCCCGTGTGTCCATGTCACCGCTGTGAGAGTAAGTGTGACCCGTCCCGCGACTCGATCCGAGTCCGGAAGTTGAGTCGGACTACCCTTGACCTCCGTCGGTTCCTTAACCGCGCACGGTCCGCGCTTTCCCTCGCTTGGGACGACGAGTGAGCTTCACTTCTGTTAGCGACGTTTTGCCACTAGGAGCTCGTATTGTCGGGCTTAGTGTCTCCCTGGTGTGTGCTGCTGGTCGCGTCTTCATCTAGAGTCCGAGGGTGGCACCTAATAGTTTCGTCTCCCGTGTCCGTCCCGCATCATCTCCCTTCTCCTGACCCACCAGGAGGCATCCACAAGTAGCATCCAGCTACTTTCGACCGGAGATCAAATCTCCCTTCTCCTGACCTACCAGGAGGAAACCAATCCCCAACAGGGCAATCGGAAGAATCACAAGAAATGTAAACGAAACTAAGAAAAGGAAAATACAGTAATCAGAAAACGGTAGCTATGGTAGCATAATAGTGGCTCTCAACTAGAGCTAACTGGGATGGATATGGTCCACGGGACAGCAGGAACAAATATTCAAGTAGCTTTGCTTCTCTTCTCACTCTGCTCGAGCTCTCTATCTCTTTCTTCCTCTCTTCTCTCACTTATGCTTCTTCTCTTCTCTCTCTTTTCTTTTCCTTTCTTCTTATGGATCGTGGAAGCTCTCACTCTTCCTCTGCTTCAGTCGATCACGATCAGTCTCATTCAGACAGAGGAGTCTTCCTTATATATCAGCAGCATTTAGGGCGACATGCGCTCTCCACGATTCCCGCCAAGAGGCCTCAGTCCACGTGTCAGCATCCTGGTACCTCGTCCATCCTGGGATCACGAGCCAGTCACCTTGGATCACGTGCCCTTCATTAGCACGTTCAGCAACTACAGTCTGGTGGGGTCAACTCACATGCTCCAAAAGGTTGACGCAGCCTTCAAGGGCATTCTACCAGCAAGACTTAAGTCTGCTGCGTTGACTCCATCAGCCTGCTGCGTTGACGCATTGATACATTCTAGCGAGCAACCAGCCTAGCCTTTTTAACTGCTGCGTCGACGCTTCCAACCCGTGACGTTGACGCATTGATGATCCAGTGATCAAGTCTTCAGCAGATGGGCATCCTGCGTCGACGCTCTCATCATGCTGCGTTGACGCATTGTGCAGCTGCGTCCACCCTCTGGTCACCTTGTCGATCCATCAAGCTGCTGCGTCGACCCAACGAGCTGCAGCGTCGACGCTGCCAAGGTACTCCAGAGGTTGCAAGGAGATACTTGAACTGCTGCGTCCATGCTGCCAGTTGGTGGCGTTGATGCACGAACATGTACTTCAAGCCTGTCTTGCCTTGTATATTGGCGTCTCTTAAGCCGCTGCGTCGACGCTGCTTCATAGTGGCGTTGGCGCATCGAGCACCCTGCATCCTTTTGTTCCTTGTATATTGGCGTCTCTTAAGCCGCTGCGTCGACGCTGCTTCATAGTGGCGTTGACGCATCGAGCACCCTGCATCCTTTTGTTCATGTTAAACATTCATTAAAACTTGAGTGTCTATATCACTTAGCTTATCGTTGTCATCATCAAAACCAGGAGTACAACAATCTCCCCCTTTTTGATGATGGCAACTCTGGACTGTTTTAAGGATGAGGCATCAAACAAATGCATGGACAGGTATCTAAGATTCAAGAAGCTTCATTACATTGTATCACAGTTGTATCACAGATAAATCACAGGTAAACTATATGCTATCATTCATCAATGCGTTTGTCATTACAAAAAGAACTCAAGCTGCACTCTTTTCTCCCCCTTTGACATCATCATGAAGGGGGCAATATGTGATCTGGCACGAGGCCTCAATTGAAAAATCTGGCATGACTGGAAGAAGATCCGCGAGCCCTTGGTGGTTGACTTGGAGTAGAGTGAGATCATGGAGTGGTAGATTGATCTCTGCCCAGCAACGTGCGAATGTCTTGAGATATAGCAGCTAAGTCATGTTGCAGTGTGGTCCTCACATGTGCAATAGCAGAGGACATATCATCTTGGACATTTTTGGTGTTCTTCAGTAGATTTCCAAGAGAGTTAAGCGTGTCTGTCACAGTGTCAATCTTGCCTAACATAGCTTTGATGCATTGGGGAAGAGCATTAACAGGACCCTTGATGGTTTCAACAGCAATCCTCACATCAAAACAAATATCAGTAATCTTGGCAAGGGATTGACAAAATGAAGATTGATTGCTGTGTATGTCGGTCACCAATGTTGATAGTTTGTCAAGTAGAGATGATAGGTTTTTCAAGACGGACCTTGTAGCTTGGTCAGATAGCATCTTGGAGAGTAAGAATTTTTGCCACTCAGATAAGACAGAGACTTCAAATTGTATAACCCGAGCAGTCAGTTTGTTGAGATGATAATTTTTAAACTCCATTAGCTTGTCCATCTTTGCATCCTGACGCTGCAACATCATAGACATGTGAGCAAACATCTCTTCAACAGTGGCTGGTGGTGGAGCTCCATCAGAAGTTGGAAAAGGCCTCCTATAAACACCAATTTCTATTGTAGGTGTAGAGCCACTGGGTTCCCCAGTTTCCAACTGAGGGCTTGATGATCTCACAAATGTTTCTTCAACTTCATGCTCTCCTCTTGCTGAACTACCATCTGGTCTACCTTCTCTCACCACAGGTGGAATTGGTATCTCTGTCCTGTTTACTTGACTATCATCCAAAGTGACTGTTCTTGATGCCTGTCCTGTCTCTGATTGAGCTGATTTCTGACCGGGAATGGTTCTAACCGCCTTACCATCAATGACTTGGAAGCCCATAAATCTCTGAACGTAAGACATGGAATATATGTTTCCTTTGGGGATAACATGTTTCTTTTCAGTTCCAAAATCCACTCCTACCTTTTTGAAAATTGATGTGAGGTGTGCTGCATAAGGTAGTGTTCTAGAGTGGTGAAGACAAGTTCCAATTGTCTGAACTACAACATCAGTTAAGGAAATCTTAACTTCCTTTAGCATGCAGTACAACAGGAATCGCTGCATATCTGTGACTCTTTCTCTACCACTGCTTTGAGGTGTGATGATAGACGTGCATATGTGATGAAGTAGTCTGACAGATGGTATAAATCTATTAGCTTTCAGACTGGACAGGTATGTCTGTTTCACGTCAGAGGGGTCTTTGGTTAACCCAGTCAAAACAGCAAACGCCTCATGTTCATCTAGCTCATACGAATGAAGCTTTGCTCCTCCCATTGGTATTTTCCAAACTCGAGCAAGCAGGGCACTAGTTAACTCAAAATGAACATTTCTAACAGTGGAGGATAATTTGGGAATCTTCGGTTCATATTTCAAATTCTGATAAAATTCCCTAACGAGTGTAGGATAGTAAACAGTGTGCTTCATCACAAACTTTCACCAGCCTTGAAACTCTAATGCAGGCCGTACCTCAGGAAATGCAGTCAGTAGCTCTTCATCGGAACTTACAATGTACCTGGGGATAAGAACCTTGAGAGGTTCTTCTATATTGATGACAACAGAAGACCTATATTTCTTCTTCCCCGTTATACCAGAAGAGGTGCGTGGTTCAGCTGATATCGATTTTGAGGACTTTCTTCTCTTGACCGGCGGACTAGGGCTCCGAGGACGTCTCTCCTTCTCCTTTCCTTTGCGCTTCCTGGAAATAGCTGTAGATGGTGTCGCTTCTGGAGGGTTGGCCACTGGAGCATCAGGCGCATCCTCTGTGAGTGAGTCCATCGTCAACTGTGTCGCACTCGAATCCCTCAAGTTCTGCTCCATCAACAGCTTTCCCGACTGAGCACCCTTGCCGAGGATGATCGGAAACAAGAAATGGTGTGGGAGGGTGTTTGGAGAAAACGGAAGGTAAACCGTCCAAGGGTTTTGAACAGAGTGGAGACGAGTGGCGGTCAAGCTACTCTTTTAAAGAGACTACGAAGACCTTTTTAGTGAACGGTTCAGCCGTTCAAGTCGGTGAACCGGGTTGAAGAAAGTTGCATTAGAGGCAATGCATGGACGCCAAGGGGACATTGTGTCTACGCAGTGAGGCATATGTGAGTAGAAAAAGCATGACAAGAAGCCAGAGGGACATCCGTTCAAGGGATTTTCTTAAGGTCCTAAGATAGTGAGATAATCAGGCTTATATTCAATGAATTTTAAGAGTTGCAGATCGAGTTCCCATGAGAGAGATGTAAGTAAATAGGCTCTAATTCATTTTAATGATAAAGAGAAAAGATAATCTTAAAACATTGAATTAGAGGCCATGAACCACTAAAGCCACCTGCCTGGAGAAAAAATAGAACACTTTTCACACTAGAACCATTTTCATTTCTGTCCCTTATATCTTTCAATTTTAAGAAGCCTTTCAGATAGAGAGAAATTTAACTGGCATTGAAGATAGACTCAGTTGAATAAGAAGCATCAGATCAACCAAACTCACATGTTTTAATTGTTTTCACATTTTCAGCATTTTCAACACCTTTTTACGTTTTCATTTGCAGTCAAGTATTGCTAGCATTTTGACACTGGTACACATGTTTATCAGACACCCGAGTCCCCAGTTACTCAGCATAGCAAACTATTCTGCATTGACTAACCAGAGGTGGCAACTGACTTCATGACATGCCTATCAGCACTTCAAGTGCTTGAAGGTAGTTTCTCAGTTGATAGTTACCATTGCTCTGGAATGATTTGTTTTTCTCTTGAAGACAGAGATAGTAGCGCACCTCATGACTTGCTCTTCAGCACTTCTTTGGTGCATAGGGCTAATTTCTCAGTGAACAACTACCATTGCTCTGCATTATATTACATGTGAATAGATTGCATCTTTAGCGTTTATAAACAATTTCTGAGTTCATCATCAATACAATTATTAAATTCCTCTACACACATTGGTTTCTTTACTTTTGAACAATAAGGATCGAGAGATGATGAGGTCCTGGTTTTATTAAATTGTTCAGCTTTTGCTCCATACATAGTGCCTAAATGGGTTCAAAAGTTCTTGAATTCAACCATCATAAGAATTATGGATCTCCTATCATTAACATATCATATAGCAATTCAGAAAATATCTCATATTTCACAGGTATTATCACTGTAACTCCCCCTGAATTTAAGACATCATCTACATATCTCAGTGCTCTAGAGATTTTTCCCATACATGGATGTCGAGGAAGCTTTATTGTGGGATAAGAACGAAAAGGACAAGATATATGGACAGAGCAAGTTGATGTGAGAGGGAGGTTTCCAAAAGAGGAAGATGTAACCCTGAGATTCCAATAAGGCACAGCTGCATTAACTCACCCTCTTCACTGCGTCAACTCATCCATCTAGACAACACAACCATTTGTTCAATTTCAGAACCCAGTTGCCCACAGCGTTAACTCAGTTTCACCATAGCGTCAACTCACTCTACCAGCCACAGACACTCCACATCAAGGTTCTCAAGGAATAAGCTCTCTGGTGCGTTAACTCTATTTCCACACTTAGTTAACTCAGTCCTCCAACCAGCAGTAACAGCTCTGTACTTTATTCAGCATTTTGTCACCACGATTTTTATCTTAAGCTAACTCCCCCTTAGATCATGCAATGTTTGCCATGAAAACTAAATCTGTGAAATTGTGATACATGCACATTCAGACTGCCCTAATAAGCAAAGTGACCCATGGTACTAGGCGGAGCACTTGGTCTAAAAGACCACCTCACATGTAGTAAGAATCTCCAGACAGACTTCCCTGCCTTTTGGTACCTTACCATTTATATACCGTTGAGATCATGCATGATAATTCAACATGCAGTCCTATATGCAATTCAGAATGTTCAGTGAGCTATTGCAACACACAAATTTCAAACAATATTCACATTCAGCTCAGATTTTCAGAAATTTCAGAGTGCATGATCAGAAAATAATGCAACTGACAGATGATGAATGAATATGCAAGAACAGATTTAATATGCATGCACTAGATGAGACTAAGAACAGGATATGCAAGAATACATCAAACCAGATATGCAATGAGTTTCAAAATGGGAAATGCAGAGAGATTACCTGAAAAGTTCAGAAGGGTTTTCATTCTTGAGTGCCTTGGATCATTACCCCTTTTATTCCAGTCCAAGGGCACACCTGCATGTAAGCAAACTATTTTGCACAGATAGGTACCCAAGAAGTCTTGGGTCCTGACATGACAATATTACTCCTAGCAGGTTTTCTCAGCACATTTCTAGCAGCATGGTCATCAGATTTCATCAAGTAGCAATTGTTCATTGAATGACCAAATTGTCTACAGTAATGGCATGAATTAGCAGATTTCAAATTCTTTTTATGCACATTACTGTTGTCATGAAATTTATTGACAGAGAAAAAGGTTTGTTTACTGAAGCCGGCCAGCCAACATTCAGCAACTCTATGACCTAGCTTCCCACAGTGATAGCATGCAAAAGTCTTTTTGCTAATGGCAGGGAATTTATCAATTTTAGAATTGAATTTACTACCATGAGCATGCCAGCATTCAATGGTCCTGTGGCGTGTCTTCCCATAGTTGACACATGCAGAATATTTTCTATTTGCAGCAATTTTATTCCTATCAACATCATTACGGTTTGCAGGGGATTTAGCATGATGTGAGAAGGACATTTTCTTACCATCTTTAAACCAGCATTGTGCAATGATGTGTCCTAGTTTGCCACAGTGCAGACATTCAACTTTCCTTTTCTGGAATGAAGATTTTTTATCATGAAGTTTCTCAGCATTAATTATTTCAGCATTCAAATCATCCAGTTCTTTTAATTCACACTCATGCATCAAATGACCAATTCTATGGCAGTAATAACATGACATTTTCTTTTTCTGAACCTCATGATTTCTGACATGAGTTTTCCTAACATGCATTTCACTGGCATTCATGTCGTCTTTTCCTTTCAGTTTGCATTCATGCATTTGATGACCAGCTTTATGACAATTAAGGCATGACATGAGTTTCCTGTTAGCATGAGATTTAAAAACAGGATGCATGTAAGTAGTAGAAGCCATTTTGTTCTTTCCCTTTTGTTTTTCAGTTGGCATCAAAATTCTGAGCAGCAAATTGAAACACTGAAGGATTGGCTGAACTAGCAGAGGCAACATTTGGAACAGCTGAAGTTTGAATCTTATTTTCAAAATTCTTTTTCTTGGTTGGATTATAGCCCAACCCTTCTTTTTGAAAATTGACTTTAACACCTAGCAGTTTATCTAGATTTTCTTGACCATGAACAAATTTGGACAAGGAATTTTTTAAGTCATGAATTTTATTTTCCAAGGAGGTGATTTGTAACTCATAGCTGGCGATTTCTTGCTCACTGCAATTCACACATTCAGTTAACACCTTGTTAGCAGTTTTATATTTTTTAATTTCTTGTTCCAGATTGCTCAATTTTTCAGGAGTTTCAACACAAACCATTTTTCCTTTTTCTAAGGTTAGAAGTCTCTCAGACATTGCACTGTTTAACAGCTTCAACTTTTCAATTTCTTCTTTGAGCTTATCATTTTGAACCAATTCATTTATTAGAAGCTGGTCTTCTGAATTGACTTCATACTTTCTTCCATTTTCAGTTTGTTTCATTTCTCTTTGTTGTGTTTCACACTCTTTCTGTAATTCTATGTTTACAGATTTTATGGCATTCATTTTTTCAATCAGCAAATCATTCTCTTGTTTGAGTTTCTCAAATTCTTTATCATTTCCTTTAGCATATTGTTTTAGAGTGTCATTTTCAGATTTTAGCTTGCTTAGTTCTGAGTTAACAGAATCCTGATTCTTTTTCCTTAGCAATTTAACATGACTCTCAAGCTCACGAATTTCAGATATAGAATCATCATTTGTTTGTTTCAATTTTAAACAATTTTGACATGAAGAGGAATTTACACTGTTTAACCTAATACCCTTTTTCAGTTTCTTATGTTCCCTTTTTAATTTTTCATATAGCCCCAACAAGTCAGCATAAGTATTTTCCCAATCATCTGAAGTATAGTTTTCAAAGGGATTTACCTCATTATCATCATCATCTTCATCTTGACTGCTACCTTGATTATATAGTCTGCCATCATGCAGCTGTCCTCATTTGCCCTGTGAATTTTCTTCAGCATATCCAAGATGTCTTTAGCGGTCATGCAATCATGAAAGCAAGACCATAGAGCTCTGTCAGTAGCTGCTTTCATCAGATTAAAGGCTTCCTGATTTTCTCCGTCCTTTGATCTGTGTCTGTCGGTCCAATTGGACATTTTCGTAGGTAAGGTGTGAGGACCTTGTGAAATTAATTTCCACATATCAGGATTAACAGCATTAACTAAACATGGAGAGCAGCGTGCCACTGATTAAAATCAGAACCACTAAAGACGGGTGCAGGAGCCATTGAAACAAATAGAAGGTAGATTCAATGCAATAGGAATAGTGATTCACTAGAAACAAATTAGCACCTAAGACAGTAAGATCGGATCTGCAGGTCGCTGGACCTTCTAAGTAGACACCGCTCTGATACCAATTGTTAGGGTGCTAGGCCTGGATACAGAGGGGGGTGAATGTATCCCTCTAGAGAATATGGCCCATTTTTTTTTTTGAAAACTAAAGCTCAGATATGCGGAATTAAAACTAATGAGCTTTCCAAGATGAAATGATAAGACAATCAAATGAACAAATAGTTGGACTGCAACAATGCAGCCACCTGATCAACCAGAAACGAATGCAGAGTAAAACAACCCAAACACATTTAGCAGAATATAAAGCTCAAGGATAACTCTCTAGATAATGCGACAGGCCAAACATGCACAACCTGTGAATGGGAGGTAGAAGATATGGAGCTAATGCAAGGCAAACCACTGCACAGATAATTTTTAGGTGGTTCGGTCCTCCAGACCTACATCCACCCCTCACACCCAACCGGAGTGAGGCTTTCACTAGTAACACTAGCACAGTAGACTCAGTCTACAACAAATGCTGCCAAACAGCTTGACCAGGGGAACAACCTCCCCTCTTCCTCCCAACCGGAGGGAACCCACAAGCAGCACCCAGCTACTTGCAACCGGAGATCAAATCTCCCTTCTCCTGACCCACCAGGAGGCATCCACAAGTAGCATCCAGCTACTTTCGACCGGAGATCAAATCTCCCTTCTCCTGACCCACCAGGAGGAAACCAATCCCCAACAGGGCAATCGGAAGAATCACAAGGAAATGTAAACGAAACTAAGAAAAGGAAAATACAGTAATCAGAAAACTGTAGCTATGGTATCACAACAGTGGCTCTCAACTAGAGCTAACTGGGATGGATATGGTCCACGGTACAGCAGGAACAAATATTCAAGTAGCTTTGCTTCTCTTCTCACTCTGCTCGAGCTCTCTATCTCTTTCTTCCTCTCTTCTCTCACTTATGCTTCTTCTCTTCTCTCTCTTTTCTTTTCCTTTCTTCTTGTGGATCGTGGAAGCTCTCACTCTTCCTCTGCTTCAGTCGATCACGATCAGTCTCATTCAGACAGAGGAGTCTTCCTTATATATCAGTAGCATTTAGGGCGACATGCGCTCTCCACGATTCCCGCCAAGAGGCCTCAGTCCACGTGTCAGCATCCTGGTACCTCGTCCATCCTGGGATCACGAGCCAGTCGCCTTGGATCACGTGCCCTTCATTAGCACGTTCAGTAACTACAGTCTGGTGGGGTCAACTCACATGCTCCAAAAGGTTGACGCAGCCTTTAAGGGCATTCTACCAGCAAGACTTAAGTCTGCTGCGTTGACTCCATCAGCCTGCTGCGTTGACGCATTGATACATTCCAGCGAGCAACCAGCCTAGCCTTTTTAACTGCTGCGTCGACGCTTCTAACCCGTGGCGTTGACGCATTGATGATCCAGTGATCAAGTCTTCAGCAGATGGGCGTGCTACGTCGACGCTCTCATCATGCTGCGTTGACGCATTGTGCAGCTGCGTCCACCCTCTGGTCACCTTGTCGATCCATCAAGCTGCTGCGTCGACCCAACGAGCTGCAGCGTCGACGCTGCCAAGGTACTCCAGAGGTTGCAAGGAGATACTTGAACTGCTGCGTCCACGCTGCCAGTTGGTGGCGTTGACGCACGAACATGTACTTCAAGCCTATCTTGCCTTGTATATTGGCGTCTCTTAAGCCGCTGCGTCAACGCTGCTTCATAGTGGCGTTGACGCATCGAGCACCCTGCATCCTTTTGTTCCTTGTATATTGGCGTCTCTTAAGCCGCTGCGTCGACGCTGCTTCATAGTGGCGTTGACGCATCGAGCACCCTGCATCCTTTTGTTCATGTTAAACATTCATTAAAACTTGAGTGTCTATATCACTTAGCTTATCGTTGTCATCATCAAAACCAGGAGTACAACAATCTCCCCCTTTTTGATGATGGCAACTCTGGACTGTTTTAAGGATGAGGCATCAAACAAACGCATGGACAGGTATCTAAGATTCAAGAAGCTTCATTACATTGTATCACAGTTGTATCACAGATAAATCACAGGTAAACTATATGCTATCATTCATCAATGCGTTTGTCATTACAAAAAGAACTCAAGCTGCACTCTTTTCTCCCCCTTTGACATCATCATGAAGGGGGCAATATGTGATCTGGCACGAGGCCTCAATTGAAAAATCTGGCATGACTGGAAGAAGATCCGCGAGCCCTTGGTGGTTGACTTGGAGTAGAGTGAGATCGTGGAGTGGTAGATTGATCTCTGCCCAGCAACGTGCGAATGTCTTGAGATATAGCAGCTAAGTCATGTTGCAGTGTGGTCCTCACATGTGCAATAGCAGAGGACATATCATCTTGGACATTTTTGGTGTTCTTCAGTAGATTTCCAAGAGAGTTAAGCGTGTCTGTCACAGTGTCAATCTTGCCTAACATAGCTTTGATGCATTGGGGAAGAGCATTAACAGGACCCTTGATGGTTTCAACAGCAATCCTCACATCAAAACAAAGATCAGTAATCTTGGCAAGGGATTGACAAAATGAAGATTGATTGATGTGTATGTCGGTCACCAATGTTGATAGTTTGTCAAGTAGAGATGATAGGTTTTTCAAGACGGACCTTGTAGCTTGGTCAGATAGCATCTTGGAGAGTAAGAATTTTTGCCACTCAGATAAGACAGAGACTTCAAATTGTATAACCCGAGCAGTCAGTTTGTTGAGATGATAATTTGTAAACTCCATTAGCTTGTCCATCTTTGCATCCTGACGCTGCAGCATCATAGACATGTGAGCAAACATCTCTTCAACAGTGGCTGGTGGTGGAGCTCCATCAGAAGTTGGAAAAGGCCTCCTATAAACACCAATTTCTATTGTAGGTGTAGAGCCACTGGGTTCCCCAGTTTCCAACTGAGGGCTTGATGATCTCACAAATGTTTCTTCAACTTCATGCTCTTCTCTTGCTGAACTACCATCTGGTCTGCCTTCTCTCACCACAGGTGGAATTGGTATCTCTGTCCTATTTACTTGACTATCATCCAAAGTGACTGTTCTTGATGCTTGTCCTGTCTCTGATTGAGCTGATTTCTGACTGGGAAGGATTCTAACAGCCTTACCATCAATGACTTGGAAGCCCATAAATCTCTGAACGTAAGACATGGAATATATGTTTCCTTTGGGGATAACATGTTTCTTTTCAGTTCCAAAATCCACTCCTACCTTTTTGAAAATTGATGTGAGGTGTGCTGCATAAGGTAGTGTTCTAGAGTGGTGAAGACAAGTTCCAATTGTCTGAACTACAACATCAGTTAAGAAAATCTTAACTTCCTTTAGCATGCAGTACAACAGGAATCGTTGCATATCTGTGACTCTTTCTCTACCACTGCTTTGAGGTGTGATGATAGACGTGCATATGTGATGAAGTAGTCTGACAGATGGTATAAATCTATTAGCTTTCAGACTGGACAGGTATGTCTGTTTCATGTCAGAGGGGTCTTTGGTTAACCCAGTCAAAACAGCAAACGCCTCATGTTCATCTAGCTCATACGAATGAAGCTTTGCTCCTCCCATTGGTATTTTCCAAACTCGAGCAAGCAGGGCACTAGTTAACTCAAAATGAACATTTCTAACAGTGGAGGACAATTTGGGAATCTTCGGTTCATATTTCAAATTCTGATAAAATTCCCTAACGAGTGTAGGATAGTAAACAGTGTGCTTCGTCACAAACTTCCACCAGCCTTGAAATTCTAATGCAGGCCGTACCTCAGGAAATGCAGTCAGTAGCTCTTCATCGGAACTTACAATGTACCTGGGGATAAGAACCTTGAGAGGTTCTTCTATATTGATGACAACAGAAGACCTAGATTTCTTTTTCCCCGTTATACCAGAAGAGGTGCGTGGTTCAGCTGATATCGATTTTGAGGACTTTCTTCTCTTGACCGGCGGACTAGGGCTCCGAGGACGTCTCTCCTTCTCCTTTCCTTTGCGCTTCCTGGAAATAGCTGTAGATGGTGTCGCTTCTGGAGGGTTGGCCACTGGAGCATCAGGCGCATCCTCTGTGAGTGAGTCCATCGTCAACTGTGTCGCACTCTAATCCCTCAAGTTCTGCTCCATCAACAGTTTTCCCGACTGAGCACCCTTGCCGAGGATGATCGGAAACAAGAAATGGTGTGGGAGGGTGTTTGGAGAACACGGAAGGTAAACCGTCCAAGGGTTTCGAACAGAGTGGAGACGAGTGGCGGTCAAGCTACTCTTTTAAAGAGACTACGAAGACCTTTTTAGTGAACGGTTCAGCCGGTTCAAGTCGGTGAACCGGGTTGAAGAAAGTTGCATTAGAGGCAATGCGTGGACACCAAGGTGACATTGCGTCTACGCAGTGAGGCATATGTGAGTAGAAAAAGCAAGACAAGAAGCCAAAGGGACATCCGTTCAAGGGATTTTCTTAAGGTACTAAGATAGTGAGATAATCATGCTTATATTCAAGGAATTTTAAGAGTTGCAGATCGAGTTCCCATGAGAGAGATGTAAGTAAATAGGCTCTAATTCATTTTAATGATAAAGAGAAGAGATAATCTTAAAATATTGAATTAGAGGCCATGAACCACTAAAGCCACCTGCTTGGAGAAAAAATAGAACACTTTTCACACTAGAACCATTTTCATTTCTGTCCCTTATATCTTTCAATTTTAAGAAGCCTTTCAGATAGAGAGAAATTTAACTGGCATTGAAGATAGACTCAGTTGAATAAGAAGCATCAGATCAACCAAACTCACATGTTTTAATTGTTTTCACATTTTCAGCAATTTCAACACCTTTTTACATTTTCATTTGCAGTCAAGTATTGCTAGCATTTTGACACGGGTACACATGTTTATCAGACACCTGAGTCCCCGGTTACTCAGCATAGCAAACTATTCTGTATTGACTAACCAGAGGTGGCAACTGACTTCATGACATGCCTACCGGAGTCATTTCTAACCCGTGGTGTCTTTTGTAGGTGGAGGTTCTGCCGACTTCTCGGGTGCCCACGCTCGCGAGAGGAAGGTCGTCTTCATCCACCGCGCTTCCACGTCGTCCATGCGCTGCCGGAGCTCCGCCGGATTTCACCATCGGCACATCCAATAAGCCAATCCTTTCTTTTTCTTCGTAGTTCTTTTGTATTCATCATCTCGCATCCTCTATCCCCTTTCATAAGGGCGCCCCTTCTTATATACTTCTTGCATCCATCATCTCATTTTCCTCCTACTCGAGTCCGAGAGGGGTTTAAAAGACAACACCAACCAGGTGTGTGTCTTGCCATCATTTCGTTATTTTTGTCGCAAAGATTTGAATACTACACCTTCATCTTTCTAATCCACTCGTTACTTGTTTGTCGTTGTTTTGCAAGGGTACCCAAGGAAAGCCCTCTCCGTCGGCCGGCCGAAGGGGGAGGAAGAAGCAACCCGCCATCTCCCGCTCTTGAGGTAGGCACGATCACTTTCTTTATTTTGGGGTCTTTTGGCCCCTGGTGATCACATCTTGTTCTCGAGCCCGCGGTGAGTCACTTCCCCAATGGCCGTTTAAATTCCCATTCTTATATTCTCTTTATATTCTGTTATATTCTTATCTGCTCATATTCTCGAGGCCGCGGCGAGTCACTTCCCCAATGGCCATTTAAATTCCCGTTCTTATATTCTCTTTATATTCGGTTATATTCTTATCTGCTCATATTCTCGAGGCCACGGCGAGTCACTTCCCCAATGGTCGTTTAAATTCCCGTTCTTATATTCTCTTTATATTTTATTATATTCTTATCTATTCATATTCTCGAGGCCGCGGCGAGTCACTTCCCCAATGGCCGTTTAAATTCCCGTTCTTATATTCTCCTTATATTCTGTTATATTCTTATCTGCTCATATTCTCGAGGCCACGGCGAGTCACTTCCCCAATGGCCGTTTCAATTCTTGCTATTTAATTTCTGCACCATTCCCGTCCCCCCGAGGCCGCGGCAAGTCACTTCCCGCTATGGCCGTTTAACCCCCATATCTTGCTATATTACATTTGTCCCGCTCGCCCCGCCGGAGCAATCTCCCGTGGTGGCCCTTCTCTTTTCTCTTATTTCTATGTTGCAGCAAACAAGAGGAGCCCGCGCGCTCCGCGTCTTCTTCACTCCCCGAACCGCGTGACGTCACTCACAGATTGGCGATCACGGTGGGACACTACTGCTTCTTTTGGCTACCCTTGCAAGTTCGGCACCGTCCGTGCCTCTCCACCTTGGCGCCCTCGCGCGCCCCCGTTGTGCTCACGGCAGCACTATCAGTTGTGATTGGTTGGGTGTTTATTATATGTTTGTTATTTCTGTTGTTTTCTTACTCTATATCTCTGTCAGCATTCCATTGCATACATCCATCCCTCTTTTATATCCTTCTTCATTTTTTCTAAGGATCACCCTTTCCCGGTGAAGGAAGGACTCTCCGTTTGAGAATTCCTCTCAACGGACTAGAATCTCCTCCACTGGGACCTCCGTAAGTCCCCGACATCGAAGAATCTCCTCTTCGTTCACTGGGCTGGTTGTACCATTGAAGTTCCCTGGAGTTAGTCATCCCACTCGTGGTGAGACGAGAGACCCTAGCTGACACGGCGGTGAAACAAAAATAAACTAGGGTCCCTATTTTGTGTGAACTTCGATCTCGCTAAAAACACAAAAAAAATCATCAAAATCAAAACACAAAAAAAGGCGTAAAGGCATCCACTTGTTTGATAATCTCTGCTACCTGCTTGCTAGTGTATGTTTTTGCGTTCTGGGAAAACTGTGAGCATGGCTCACGAGTCTTTTGAGGAGAACCACCCTAGTCGTGGTTTGTCAGCCGACCCGCGAGTCTATGCTATGGACTCGGGTCCTTCTCATGAGCCCTCGCATGAGGTGCAGGTTATTACCGGGGACACGTCCCCACCACAGGATATCTCTTCCTTACTGGGCGTCCTCGCCAACACGGAGCTTACCTCTGAACAGCTCCGGGCCTTCCAGGCCATTCTGAAGGGGAAATCTGTTTCCCCCACGCCCCAGGAATCAACTCCGGCCATCGCACCTCTCCAAGAGTCCGTGCAGGCCATTCCATCTCCTTCATTGGCGCAAGCCATCCAGTCTCCCTCGCTTCAAGGACAAGCGAGCCAACAACCACCCTCATTCCAGTTCCCGTCACAATCTCAAACTCCCGTTGTTCCCCACATACCGCTTCAGCCAGGGCCAACTGTCGGCGGTCCGACAGCTCCCTCTCATTCGGGTTCCCCCCTCAAGTCTCCGGGAGACAGTTTCTCCCCCAGTGGCAAGTGCCACCTTCACCTCCAGAGGAGCTCGCCCAATCGCTCCTCAATAGGTTCAATCGCATGGACGAGCAGTTTCAAAATCTGAGAAGAATGGTGGACGTGAAAGCCACCCCGGAGGTTGCTTTGCCAATCCTTCCCGTCATTCATCTTCCTCCCTCCGAAATGCCCACGTACCGCAGATACAATGGTACCGGCAACCCCTTCATTCACCTCAAGGATTTCATGTATGAATCCTCCTATTGGCAAAACGATCAGAGGTCCCTGGCATACCTCTTTCGGAGATCATTGGATGGTCCCGCGCTAGAGTGGTTCTATTCTTTGGAGCCCCGCGAGGCCGAGAATTTTGAAATAGTCCAGAGAAGGTTCTTGCAGAAATATAGGGATAGGGTCGGTCCCTCACTCTCCATTACCGACCTAGTGGCCGAAAAGATGAAGCCCGATGAGGATTTTGTCCGCTATGCTGATAGATGGAGGTCTCTGGCGGAAAGAATAAGGGATACCCTCTCCGAGCCCGAACAAGTGAAGATGATTGTGTCTAATGCAACCCCACAGTTCAGACACGTCCTGGCCATGAATAAACTTACTACAATGGAGGAACTCTATGAAAGGGCCCGGTACATCCAAACCCAGTTAAAAGACTCCCCCATTATGAACATGTTTGAGTCACCGAAGCCCAAAGTGGTCAGAAAGACAGGCGCTGGTGTCCCGGGCGGAGCCACAGAAGGGGTCGTGACAAATGAGCAAGTGGGTGCGGTCAACAATGCCAACTATGCAGTCAACCCAAGGCCTCCACAAATGCCCCGACTTCCCCTCCAACCAGGTCCTTTCCCTCTTCGTCCTCCACCCCAAAATAATCCACCCCAGGATAATATGCCTCCATTACGTCAACCCCAGCAACAACAACCACAACCTCAGCAACAACAACCACCGCTTCAGTACAACCAAGTTCCACCCCCGGGGAACTATGGTCCCCAACAGCAACAAAGGAGGCCGGTCGGTCCCAAGAGAGCCTACTATCCACCATTGCCAGAAACCTTAGCAGACATTTTTAATGCCCTCATGGCATCAAACCAACTCGCCCTACCCAGAGAAAGGCCCGTGTGGCCCCCGAATGTTGATACCTCCAAATACTGCGTCTACCACAGGCAGCCAGGACACACAGTAGATTACTGCTTCCATTTCAAAGATTACATCCACGATATGAATGATGAACATCAAATAGATTGGGATGAAATGAGACGAT
The DNA here is from genome assembly GCA_022559845.1 of Amorphophallus konjac. Lineage (NCBI taxonomy): Eukaryota > Viridiplantae > Streptophyta > Magnoliopsida > Alismatales > Araceae > Amorphophallus > Amorphophallus konjac. The sequence continues at coordinate 212,643,829 of CM040127.1, forward strand.
ACGTCGCCGCTCTCAAGGCTAGGAGACCTCCTCATAGGCCACAGCAGCAGTTACAACAGCAGCAGCAGCAGCAACCACAACAACAACAACAGCCTCAGCAGGCCCCACAACAACAGCCCAACATGGGCATAATCCAGAATCCATTACCGGAGCACCAACAGCCCAATCATCAGGTTAACCCCATCTCCTCCTTCCCGGAAGTCGGGAGAGAGCAGGTGTGGCACCAGGAAAGTACCTCCATTCTTTCTACCGCCAATCCTATCATCACGCAACACCCTTGCCTTGCCCGGGTAGCACCTCTCTCTCATCAACCCGCGTCAGTATCGCCTTCACCATTTCCACTACCATTACGCCCTCTCATCCGCACCCCGATCTCCTATCAACCGACACTCTCCACTACGCCTTCACACCCTCTCATCTTCTCTCACTCCCCCACTTTACCATCCACCTCTACCACATTTACCCCTACGCCTTCTAAACCCCTTATCATCCGTCAACCATACATAACCCCGTCTTTCTCCACCATATCACCACTAATGCCTTCAAAACCACTCATTACCCATCACCCACCTCAAAATCATTGCCCGCTTCAAGCCCTACCCACTTCTACTTCGTCTCCACCTCCACCTTCCAGACCCCTTATCCTTCATAATCCGTGTGATATCCCCTCTACCTCCACCATGCCTCCACCTAACAAACCCCTCATCAGAATCCCTGCTCCCGTCATCACCCCTGCTTCATCAACCATTCCTCCACCACTACCCCTCAAATCCCTGTTAAAACCCACTGCTACCCCCACAGAGGTACAAAAGCCGCAGGCAATGGTGCTCCGGAGTGGAAGGATTTTCCACAGGGTTTTCCCCCACAACAGTCAGAATCCTGAGCAATCTCAGCCAGAGAAGGATGATGGAGAACAACCAGAAAGGGCTATCCCTGGAACACAGTATGATCTATTGAAACACTTGGACAAGACGCCTGCTCGGATCTCCATCCTGGAGCTACTTCAAAGATCCACATCCCACCAGGCGGCCTTGATGGAATATCTTCAAAAAGTCATGGTTAATGAGGACCTCCCCGTGGAGAAGATTTCGACCGTCCTGACCCCAACAGACACACAACCGGCCATCATGTTCCACAACTACGAGCTCGCTCCCAAGGAAGCTCGAAAATATGCATTGTGCATTTCAATAAAAATTAATGGGGTATCCATAAACCCGTGTCTTGTGGACACGGGTGCGTCCATAAATGTGATCTCCATGGACACCCTTCAGTTGTGTGGGGTCAACGAGGAACAAATAAGACCTTCCTCGATCACGGTCACGGCTTATGACAATAGCAAAAGGCCGCCGCAGGGGATGATTATTCTGAAGGCAGAACTAGGCCCCATGTCAATTCCCACGGAATTCCATGTCCTCGACATGGACCCCACATTCAAGGCTATACTGGGTCGCCCTTACATCGAAGCCATGGACGCTGTGCCTTCCACCAACCATCAGTGCCTGAAGTTTCCTTACAATGGGAGGATTATTAAAGTGGTCAGTACACCTGTCCTTCACACAGTGGATGCTATCAACACCTCTCTGCCCTCTGTTTGGCCGTCTCATCGGCCCATATTGTCACTACTGGACGTACGTGATTCATCTCACGTTCCACTAGCACCAAAGGAGCCGGTCAGGGCAACCGCAACATCATATCTCCCTTTTCACTCCAAAGGGTGGGAGATTATGAGGAACATCGGCTACCAACAGGGTAAAGGTCTGGGCGCACAGTTACAGGGTAGGCTCAAACCGCCAAAGGAAATTAGGCCGAACCGCAGGTTTGGCCTAGGCTTCAAAGGACCGTTCAAGGCGGATTGGAAGCCCCTCACATGGACTCTATCAAACCACTTCAACAGAGGGCCCGTTGTTCAGATGGGAGATTACCCACGAGAAGCATATGGGGGATCACATGCTGTATATTTGGCTGAAAAATGTCCGAGGATCACCAAAAGAGGCAAGATCAAAGATCCGGAATGCGAGTGGAACAAATGGTTCGACATACGGGACATTTCCGTTGCACTGGAAAGGATGTTCTCGTCTCCGCAGCTTGAAGGACCACCATTGATCTCCGAATACCAGAGAATATTACCACTCTTGCCAAGGTTCCAAACTATCCTCGTCCTCGCCAGAAGGACCCTGTCATCGACGGATCTTCATCCGTCCTCAACATTGCCGTCGACGGCTCATTAGCCGCCATCTTCTCCATCCACTCGTCTCAGCCTTTGCTGATATCTTCTTCCTGGGCCAGACAATTGTCTGATGATCTTCCCAGATCCCCTTCTCTGCTTACATACCTACGCGGGCTTCTCAACCCGCGCCAGGTCTTCAACCATGATCTGCTCTATGAGCCTCACAATCCTCTAGCCATAACCACTTTTCTCTCTCCTCCAATCTCTTTTCACTGCTTTGTCATTAAAAATGAAAACGAAAAAAAAACGTCAATTTTCAAACTCCCCAACAACACATCTTCGTTGAGGAAACCTCCTACATCTCCCACGGGTGCGTACCGCCCTGCGGACCACCCGTCCAAGGTCCGATGAGCGACCTTTTCTACCCCTCCTCTGAGGGGTCTTCTCCTGTACATTCTACACCATCCTCTTCGTCTTCCTCTTCTTCTGTAAATATTGTCAGTCAATCTAGGAATGATAGGTCAAGGGTAGTACCTAGGAAGAAATCCAAGGGTAGGCAGATCCCTCGTCGATTCCTTCTGGATTTAGCCGCCAGGTGTCAGGCCCTTCTTGCCATCCCCCAGTTGTTAGAAAATCCCATCCGCTACCGGAAATAGAATGTGAGGGCGACTGTGCATTTGATGAAGGGTATGGAGTCTACGAGATCACGGATGAAGAATGCCCCACTGACGATGAGGGTGAAGAATATGAGGATGCGGCAGGCGCATATGCTAGTGGAATGAGGAGATTCGACGAGCCGTCAACCGCCGTAGAAGAATCCACCAAAGAAGTCAACTTGGGAACTGAGGAAGACCCTAGGATCATCCTCATAAGTGACAATCTACCACCCTCTGAAGAAGAGGCATTAATTGAGGTTCTCAAGGAATATAAGGACACGTTTGCATGGAGCTACGAGGATATGCCGGGTCTAGATTCAACCTTGGTCGAACACCGTTTAACCCTAAAACCAGGGTCCGTCTCGGTAAAACAAAGGTTAAGGCGTTTCCACCCTCAGATGGCTTTGAAAATGAAAGAAGAGGTCGATAAGCTCCACAAAGCCAGGTTCATTAGAGTCGTCCTTTATCCTCAATGGGTGGCGAACATTGTCCGGTCATGAAGAAAGATGGGAAAGTCAGGATTTGCATCGACTTCCGGGACCTTAACCGCGCGTGTCCAAAGGATGATTTTCCCTTGCCTCACATTGATGTGTTGATCGATAACACGGCAGGATATGAGACCCTCTCATTCATGGATGGATTTTCAGGATATAATCAAATTCGTTTGGCAGAAGAGGACCAGGAGAAGACGTCATTCACTACCCCTTGGGGAACATATTGTTACGTGGTCATGCCGTTTGGGTTAAAGAATGCTGGAGCTACTTACCAAAGAGCTATGATGGCCATATTTCATGACATGATGCACATATACCTGGAAGTGTATGTGGATGACTTGTTGGTGAAATCAAGGACCAGGATGGAACATCCAGAAGTTTTGGCTAAGGTCTTGCAGAGGTCAAGGGAGTTCCAATTGAAAATGAACCCGAAAAAGTGTGTGTTTGGTGTGTCGTCGGGTAAATTGCTGGGTTTCATTGTGAGCAAAAGAGGGATCGAGATAGATCCCGACAAAGCCAAGGCTATCAGGGATATGCCGCCTCCCAAGAATTTGAGGGAAGTCCGAGGTTTAATCGGGAGGTTGCAGTTTATTCGTCGGTTTGTGTCCCAACATTCACAAAGGTGTAGACCTCTCTACGAGTTGACCAAGCCAGGAGTAGAATTCCACTGGAATTCTAAATGTCAGAAAGCTTTTGAAGGGTTGAAAGAATATCTGGCTAGTCCACCCGTTCTCATTCCACCTAAACCAGAAAAACCTCTGATCCTTTACGTCTCAGTCTTGGATGACTCCGTGGGAGCCGTCCTCGCACAAGCTGATGAAGAAGGCAAGGAACGGGCAACCTATTACTTGTCCAAACTTCTCAATCCCTGTGAGCAGAAGTACACCGTCATGGAGAAAACCTGTGCTGCCCTCGTTTGGGTAGTGCAGAAATTGAAGCACTACTTCTTGGCTCATGAGGTCCACTTGATTGCTCGAATGAATCCTATCAAATTCCTTCTGGAGAAATCCGTCCTTACGGATAGGCTAGCACGCTGGCAAAGTTTTCTCTCTCAGTTCGACATCACCTACATCCAGCAAAAGGCGATTAAAGGCTATGCCATAGCCGAGCATCTCGCTCACCATCCTCTTCCCAAGTTCGATCCCGTCCAATCAGAGTTTCCAGATGAGGAACTAATGTCCGTCAACCAATCAGATGAGCCAATGTGGACGCTATATTTTGATGGAGCTCTGAATTCTCAAGGGAGAGGAATCGGCGTCGCCCTCCTGTCGCCTGAAGGCCTCACATTCCCATTGGCATACCAGCTCAAATTTCCAGTTACCAACAATATAGCCGAATATGAAGCTCTTCTAGCTGGCCTAGAACTCGCTCATTCTTTTCGTATCACTGAGTTGCGAGTCGTAGGTGATAGTCAACTCATCCTTCGCCAGGTGCTCACTAAATATCGCACTCGCGATCCCAAACTCAAGCCATACCAAGAACTCACTGCTGCCTTTGCCAAACTGTTCACCAAACTGATCTTTGTTCATGTCCCTCGTCATCAGAATATTCTCGCCGATGCCCTCGCCTCGTTGGCATCATCCATAAGGTTCCCTCTAGGAAGATGGTTTGAGTCCATTTCCATCTACAAACTTCACGCCCCTGCAATCGATGATGCTTCCTACGTAAATATCAAAGACAGGATAGCAAGGAAGATCCTGCAGGAAGATATCCTTGAGAAGAGGGAAATCATGTTGGCAGAGGCTGAAGAAGAACTGGCTGATGAAGAGAAACCATGGTTCTATGAAATCGTCAAATACTGCCAAGATCAGTCTTATCCTGAAGGGGCCACCACAGAGGACAAGAAAGCCATAAGAAGGGTGGCTCAGAAATACACATTGGTTGGAGGTCTACTCTATAGGAGGAGCCTTACTGGTATTCTGTTAAGATGTCTTGGTGACGATGAGGTTTGGAAATGTGTAGAGGAGACGCACTCGGGTGTGTGCGGTGGCCACGTGAATAGTCAGATGCTCGCCAAGAAGATCATTCGCCAAGGCTTTTATTGGCCCACTATGGAAGAGGATTGTGCTGTCTATGTCCGTAGGTGTGTCAAGTGTCAACTTCACGCCGATAAAATCCATTCACCATCTTCCTCACTTCATCCAATATCCTCCCCGTGGCCTTTCTCCATGTGGGCATTCGACATCATTGGTCCCCTAGGTGATCCCAATTCCCTCACCAAGCAGAAATCTTTCATCCTTACTGCGACGGAATACTTCACCAAATGGGCCGAAGCCGAAGCTTACGCGGAAATCAAGGCGTCAACAGTCTGCAAGTTCATCATGAAGAACATCCTCGCCAGATTCGGCGTCCCAAGCACAATCGTCACCGACAATGGGCCACAGTTCATTTCTCAGGACCTATGCGACCTCTGCAAAAGGTACGCAATTGCATTGCATCATTCATCGCCTTATTACCCACAAGGTAACGGCCAAGCGGAGGCCACCAATAAAACATTGCTCAAAATCATCAAAAAAACCTGCGAGTCTAGTAAGTTTTCAGACTGGCCAGAAAAACTTATCGAAGCCCTATGGGCCTATCGCACTTCAATCCGTACCCCCACCGGGCAGACTCCATTTGCCCTTACTTATGGTATGGAAGCGGTAGTCCCGTACGAGACTCTGATCCCTTCTCTTAGGGTACAATTGGACGAGGAATTTCCCCTCGACGATCGTCGTAATTCACTCCTCGCCCAGTTGGAACTCTTGGATGAGAAGCGGCTGGCCGCTGCCGAACACGCGCGTGTGTATCAAAATAGACTCGCTCGCTTTTACCAAAAGAAAGTCGTTGAGAGAAAATTCAAAGTCGGTGAGATGGTCGTAAAAAGAATTTTTGTCAAACCTGGAGGTCCGCGTTCTAAGCTCCAACCCAATTGGGAAGGACCATTTGTAATTCAAGCCATGTACCCTGGCAACGCCTACAAGCTAATCAACGCCGAAGGAACCGAGTTATCCCACCCTTGGAATGGGCTTTATCTTAAGAAATACTACCCTTAGCACAAAACAAAAAAAATGATGAAAAGATAAAAAACATCAAAAACAAAGAAATACCGAAAACCACTAAAAATATGAAAATTCAAAATGCCGATGCCTGGCAGTCACCATGTAGTTAAGTCCCTGCATCTAACCTTCATGTTAGGATAGGGCCCATTAAGGCTTGGTAGGCACCGGGTCTTGGTTTGCCAGAACCGTGGAGATCCCTGTCCGGCCACGTCGGCCTATGCTCGCTCGAAGGAAGCTAACATGTGCTCACTTATGTATTTTATTCAAAAAAGTCGGTAGCATCACCTACGGTGGGGCCCCACCCAGAAGATCTCCGGAAGCTGTAATCTTTATTCTTTTCTCTTCGACCAAATGAGACAGTCGGCGCCCTTAAAACGCTGAGCATGAGAAACCGAAACTCAAACCCCAAAGGCAAGAGTAGGATCCATTTCCTCGAGCATCGATCAGAGCACGAGAAGAGGGCAGTGTCCCCGCAGGCATACGAAAAGGGAGCCCACAAACGTCAAACGACTATATCTCCCTCACAAAAAGAAATACAAAATCAAAATCAAGAGAAAAGCCTGGTCGTGACCGTGCCTGTTGCGATAAACGGAACCCCTCAAAGCAAAAGTCTGAATCCACAAAAGGGGCCGTGGAATGTAAATGCTCGAGATTTGGTCCGAAGTTGTCCGAAAGGAAAGAGTTAATGGGCCCTTATTCGCTCGCCGGGTTAACGGCTTTGCCGGTCCTCTCAGGAGGTTTATCCCCTACACTCTTCCTTCTCCCTCTAAAGATGAAGGTTCGATGGAGTTTCTGAAGGGTGAAAACTGCCCAGGGTCTGCGACCTTATTTTAATATACACATTTGGTTGCCTACTTTGAAAAGCAAAAGCTATCGCTGCGAAGGAGTCTCCGTGTTTCTGGCTGGTCAAGACCCCTGTTTACCACCTTGATGTCTTCTTGTTTAACCTCGGGCTTAGGCCAATGCAAGCGCGTCACCTATGGGTGCGACGGCGTCTGATTCCGGGTCAGCGTCGCGCGGTTGGTCATTGGGGTTCCAGGGTGTTCCATCATATACCATCTAGAGTTGTGAGGAAACAGACCCGGGTCGGGCAAATCTCTTACCTCAAACACCTTTTGGGTGAATCCCTGTGGTCGGAAGCGACTGGGAGCCTAAGCATGGCATGACGGTATTGTCATCAGGGTAAGTCTTAGCCGGCGGGATCATCATTCGAGGGGTCTAGAGGCCCAAATCAACCTAGATGTGCACTTAGGATACCTGGGAGGTTAGTAAGAAACCCATGTTCTCACGTAGGTTAGGTGCCATTTGGGTGCTTGCCAGGCGTTAGCAACAAAAAAATTGAAATGATAAAAACAACAAAAAATGGAAAAGAGAAAATGTACATATTTGCAAACAAAAAAATCTTTTTTATGATAAAACAAAAAAATGCCAAATATAAAAAGAAAACAAATCAATTTTGCATGATTGCATTTGCGTGCAGCATCTCACTTTTAATACCGCTTGCATTCGTGTGCTTGCCTGTCGCATTTATCATCACTGCATCTTTCTCTCGCCTTCCTTAAATAAAGGCTTGGCCCCTTGACCAGTTATCAAGGACAGTCACAGTGACCATTTGCTTATTGAGCAAGGGGCCAAGTCAGAACAGAAATTCTGATTTGTTTGTTTCAGTGATGTGTGCAGGGATTCAGGCAACAGAAGCAAAGGTGAAAACCAAACAAACCGAACCTTGTATTTTATTCCAAAAACCAAAAAAATTACATCAAGTTCCGCCCTCTCTCTCTGCATTACTCGTCCCACTACTCTCCGGGCAAAACGCTCTCAAAGGTGCTACCCAACTACGAAAAGCGGTACTCCTACCGCTCTGTACTCCCCTTCCTATTCCCACACCCCGGCGTTGATCCACGGAAGCAGCAGAGAAGCTACCAACACGAAAGCCACGCTCTCGTGCTCTTCGGTAGCGCTCCTCACCATCTCTCAGCCACTGTTCAGCAAGACCAAGGCTGGTTCGGAGTTCGAACAACTGGGCCTCCATGGCCCTTCGTTCCTCCCTTTCAGTTAATCTGTTGGCTCTTTCTCTCTCTGCGTCTCTTTCTCTCTCTGCCTGTTCTCTCTCACGGTCTTCCCTCTCCAACTGGAGAGTGATCCTCAGTTCCATAGCATCCCTAGAGAGTCGTCATCAGGATGACGCCGCAGTTCCCTCTCCAGTTCTGCTATCCTAGCCTCCCTCTGCGCAGCTTGGGCAAGCGCTTCTTCCGTCTCCTTTTCCTGCCGAGTGTACCATCTCAGATACGCGATAAGGCGTAAACAAAGAGAACTCAACACTGAAACTTTTACCTGTATACAGAGTATCCCTTCTGCCTCCGCAGCACGCTGCGTGGCGTGAGCAAGTTGCTCATGAAGCAAGTCAAGTTCTGAGGTGGGAATCCACAAGCTGGAAGAGGACACCGCCTACTCTCATCGCTGGGGAAGCCGCGTCAATCTGGGCATGCTATAACCACATGAGTTAGCAGCCAACATCTGGAATCTGTGATTTTAATTAGGAACGCACTGTACACCTACCAAGGCGCTCGTAGCTCCGCGGGCATCGCCCAACCGTTGCTCCATCTCTGCCAAGCGAGTTCGTAAAGTCGCTATCATCGTATCACGGATATCCTGCAGCCATACGAGTCAGCATTTCCACCAGAAAACCAAAAAAGGGAGAAAGAAGAAAAGAGAAAAAGGGGAGACCTACCTCCGCAAGTCCCCGGGGTTGGAACCGCTCTGCGTACCTTATCTTGTATAGACGCAGGTAATCCTCACTATCCCATGCCTGCGATTCCACGATTATGCCACCCCGTTGCCAGTCTTCGTACTGTTCGGGGAATCGCACACGCCAGTCAATGCAGGTCGCCGGTCCTCGCGTCTCTCTCCCAACGCGAGGTGGCGCAGCTGAATCCACCCATTCTTGAGCCAGTCCCAAAGTCCTCATAACCAATCGTAGCCGAAGCGGCTCGATTTCATTCAGGCAGTGCATCCACAATTCCCGTCCGAATCGGGCACGACTTGCTAGAACCCACGGCTGGTCGGAATCGACCATGTCTGAGTAGGGTCTCCAGTTTACCATCGATGCAGGGAACTCCTGTAGCTCCCGCCTTAGCACCATCAGTTGGTAGGTTAGGGGTGCCGCACTCATGATGGGTTCCCACCGCCTGGCTAGCGGCACCATCGCGGGTCGCCAATGCCGAGCTCTCCCCATGGGGAGGTAATAATAGCTCCACAGCTCCTCGGCGCAGGTCATCAGTACCTTAAAAAAAACAAGAAAAAAAATACAAAACAAGCAAAACCAAAAATACCTGGATGAATGGTGTAAAACCACTCACAGCCATCTCACGATCCGCTTCTTGGAACAGGCCTGCAAACAAGTGTGCCAGCATAGCAGCTCCCCAGGCGTAGTATCCTACTCTTTCAAGGTCTGATAGCAGCTCCAGGAAGCGACATTGATACCGTCCCCTTTCGAGCTCAGTACCAATCTCCCCAAAAGGAAGAGGAGAAATCTCCTCAAATCTATGTTGCATCTTTCCCAGTTGCCGAAATCTGTGCAGTACACGGCACGGCATCCTATTTCCATCCTTTCCATGAACTCTTCTGAGGATTCATCGTCCCGCCGACGAGTGTCGGTGAGCCCTAATGCATCCATGAGGGACGCCCTAGCTACCGACCTATTTTTCCGACCATCTAGGTCCAAACCCAGTAGCTTCCGAGCACCTTCTCGGTAATCCGCATAAGTGACCCCGGTCACTGCCTCGCCCTCCACCTTCAGGCTTGTGATCCGGACCACATCCTCCAAGCTGGGCACCATGTGCCCCCAGGGCATCAGGAATGCCCGACTCACTGGGTCCCATCTCTCACACAAGGCTTGGATCAGAACCAGGTCGAGCTCGAGCGGCTCGATCCGAAGAAAGGTGCCAAATCCCATCACGTCTAGCCTTGCCTTCTGAAAATCTGGGAGACCTCGGTATGCTGCCACTACCAACTCCCATGAGATCTGTGATTTCATCACACTCTACGCATGCAGGGAATGGAGAGGAGGTTTGGTCAGAAGAAGGAAGAAAAAAGAAAAAGGGGCAGGAAAACTTGGCTTACGAGTTGCGATCGGGTCCTTTCGCTGAAGTGCCCTTCGAGGTCCGAAAGTCTCCTGGAACTACTACCACTGGACCTGCTTCTCTTCGAGGAGTGGGAAGATTCGCCCTCCATCCAACTCTCGGAATTTTGAACTCCTCCTCTCCCGTGAGAACTTGTGCTCCTCGAGTTAGCTCTCGATATACCTGGGAGGATAAAAGGGACAAGAATTTATAGAAATGGAAGGAGTGCAGGCCAAGATTGCCTCCATCACCTTTAATGATAGCCCTCGCGATGAGGCACCTACCATGCGGTCCCGTGTGTCACTTCACCGCTCGCACAGGGTGATTGATTGGACGAAGAATATGACGACTAGCCCCCTATGTTGTCTAGGGATACCCTATCATGTTTTGGAGGACGTCCGCAAAATTTGACACAACATCCGGGAAAAGGGACTAGGGCCGTCATTATTGACTTCGACGGCAGATTCCCGTGGAAAATGGTCACAACAAGACGCGATTCTCCGCTTGGGGTGGAGTCTCGGCAGACCCATCACATGGGAACAGTGCAAAGGAGAAGAAGTGTAGGGAAGAAGGAACGCACAAGAGAACAAACAAGCAGCAGAAAATCAAATCACTCCATTCATAATTCTACATAAGCTGTCATAAACACTACAATCATAGAGATGAGGCGGGTCCACTGGCTCGCCAACTCGTGCCATTATCTTCATGCTCGTCCCTCTAGGCGTCCCTCTCCTCTCCCCTGAGGTGAGGGTCCCTCAGAAGCCTCCTGGATCCCCGTGCAGTAGCACCCGCCTCGCCTCGTGGCGCCGGCTCCACAGCAATGACTCGCTGCTCCTCCCCTGGCGTGGCGAAGAAGCCACTAGCGGCAAAGCGACCAGACTGGCGCAGTCGCTCCCCGAACTCTCGCGCTCTCTCGTAGCGCGTCTCCATCCCTCCTAGCCTCTGCACGACGGCCTGAAGGCCCAGCTGGAGCTCCCTCACTTGGGCCTCCAAGGCCCTCCTCTCGGTCTGATCCCGCTGTCGCTCGGACCTTCTCTCGGCTTTCTCTCTCTCTGCCTCTCTCCTCATCATCTGCAGAAGAACCCTTAACTCCAGGATGTCTGGAGAAGGTCTCTCCTCACCGCGATGTCGCAGCTCTGCTACAGTCGCCACCCAGGCATCACGCTCCTCTTCCGCCCGGGCAGCCCGAGCCACCGCACCAGCAAGTTGCTCCCGGAGGGAGGCAATCTCGAGAAAAGGGGCCGAGGAACTGGAAGATGCGCCGCCGGTCACTCCCACCATCGCTGTCTGCTGGGCACGCTGGAACGAACAAACAACAGCAGTCAGCTAAGCTCCACATTTAAAAATAGAAGATGCAGCACTTAGCTTACCAGGAGCGACAGTTCCTGTTGAGTGGCGGCCAGCTGCCGCCTGACCTCGGCTAATTGGGCACGAGACCCGTCGACGTCGCGCGTATCCCCGGCTTGGGAAGCCCCGCATAACTCTCTCTCTGTTGCCGCAGGAAGTCGGCACTATCCTGCACCAGTACGCCCCCTTGCTGTCCAGGGAGACGTATGCGCCAGTCTTCAAGCTTCGCCTTGCCGCGACTCTCCTTCCTGACGCGGCTCGGCTCGTCTGCACTCGCCCACTCATCGGCCAGGCCCAGGGTCCTCGCCATGTCCTGCACCAAGAAAGAAGGGCCTCGCATCATAACAAAGAACGCGTCCCCTGTCTAGGACGCGTCCATCATTTGAGTGCAACACTCGCCGAACCCTTTCCCCCTCGCACGCCTCGCTTCAAAACTCAAAATAGATCAAAGAAGGGGAAACCGAAGCACTCACCGAGCCGTGTTCACCTCCTTCCGCGCCATCGGGCCCCTCGGGTCCCTCGGGGGCCCGAAGCGGCCCTTCCTCCTCCATGGACGCCGTTCCGTGCTCTGGCGTGTCCCTCCTCAGGCGAGGGGTCCCGCGTCCCTCTCCACCTTCGCCGTGGTCCAGACCGCCGAACTCCATCGATCGAGGGGAAGAAGACAAAGACGGGCAAGCGAGTTTCGGCGGAAGGCGGGCTCGTTTGCGGGTAAGGCACGGGAGAAGAAAGGCCACCCGTCGCTTTAAATTTGAATTCGAGGATTAAGACGCGTCCTCGCGCCTGGACGCCCCCAAAAAAGGGAGAAAGGAAACAGAATCCCCCGTGCAAAGCGTAGTTCCCCGCTGTTCAGGGCAAGGTCTCGTGAGCGTGCTTCGAAGGACAAGTGCAAAGAAGAAAAGTGAGAGAGGAAAGGTACACACAACACAAGAAAGCCATTTTCATTTCATATAATAGTCGAAAGTACATCATGCAGTAAGGAGGGTGGAGTGTACAAGCAACTCTCTAACTCTCGCCATCACCCTCCTGGTCATCTCTCTCCTCCCTCCTCTGACGGGGATCCCTAGGGGGCCTCTGCGACCTCTGCGAACCCTGAGAAGCCGTGCTCGCCTCGCCCTGCGGTGGCACCCCAGCCTCGAAGGCACGACGACGCTCCTCGGCCGAAGAAACCAGATAGCTGCCCATGGAAAAAGAACCAGACTGACGAAGTCGCGCCCCGCGTTCCTTCGCCCTCTGGTACCGCTCCTCGCTCTCTCGAAGCCTCCCCTCCGCCGCTGGGCCTCCAGAGCCCTCCTCTCGTCCCAGTCTCACAGTCGCTCCGCCCTCCTGTCCTCTCTCTCTCTCTGTCCTCTCTCTCCCTCTCCCTCTCCTCTCTCTCCCGCGTCGCCTCCCTCCTCGACAGTTCGAGGGCGATACGCAAATCAGCACGTCACGAGGGAGCTCCTCAGCCTCCCGTCGCCGCTCCTCCTCCAGCTCCACAATCCGGGCGTCACGCTCCGCCACCCGAGCGTCGCACTCCTGCTCGGCACGAACAGCACGCGCCAGGGCCTCTCGGATCTCGGCCACCTGTCCAAACACGCATGCACCGTGAGAGAGCAGTGATAGAAGGAAAGCAGCTAGAAGAGGGTCAGGGCCAAGCAAGCACTCACTCGAGCCTCGCGGTCACGCTCGGCCTCCTCAGCCCGAGCCACCGCATACGCCAGCTACTCTGAAGGGCAGAGATCTCTGGGGAGGGCCCCAAGAACTGGAACCCGCTCCACCAGCCGTCCCGGCTGCTGCTGCCTGGTGGGCCCGCTGAAACATGGGGCAAACGACAGTCAGAGGCTAAGCATCGAAATCCAGGTCACAAAAAATGCATTGCACAGACTCACCAGGATCTCCAACTCCTGTCGGATGGCCACCAACGGCCACCTGGCGTCTGCCAACTGGGCCCTCAGCTCGGCGATCATGTTGTCACGAGCATCCTGCATTGCACATAAGTTAGTGTCACATGCATATACACATAGAAGAGTGAAGCATTTTCATTTCACACTTACCCCTGCCATACCACCAAGGAAGAGGCGGTCCCCGTACGTAGCCCGGTACCGTCTCAGGTAATCAGTACTGTCATGTACATGGGACACCACTAGGACCCCGCCCTACTGCCAGTCCTGGTACTGTGCCAGGAAGCGCGTACGCCAGTCCACGATCTTCACCTTCCCCTTGGTCTTCCGCCCGATGCGGACCGGCTCGTCTACATCGACCCACTCTTGGGCCAGCCCCAACGTCCTCATAACCAGCCTCAGCCGAAGCGGCTCGATCTCGTTCAGGCAATGGACCCACACGTCCCGCCCGAAACGAGGAAGACCCGCTACAACCCAGGGCTGGCCAGCGTCGGCCATGCCCAGGTAGGGTCTCCACACCACCTGCATCACCATACATACATCATGTTAGTTACCATTCAGTCACATGCATAAAAACACAAAAAATCATACGCATCATACCATGGCCTCGGGATACTCGCTCAGCTCCCGACGAAGTGACGCCAGCTGGTAGCTGTGTGGTGCCGCTACCACGACCGGCCTCCACTGTCGCGCTAGAGGAACGGCTCTCCTGTTCCCCTGCCTGGCCCTTCCCATCGGGAAGTAGTAATAACTCCACACCTGCATCCATCATACATCATTAGCACGAGTAATTGCATATTTAACTACGGTAAAATGCATAAATAAATTGTGTACCTGGAGAAAAGGTGCGAAGCCGCTGACTGTCGTCTCCCTCTCTGAAGTCTGGGAGAGATCAGCAATCAAATGGGCAAGCAGAGCCGCTCCCCACGCGTAGTGCCCCACTCTGTCAAGGTCCGCCAGGATCCCGAGGAAGCGGCAGTGGATGCCATCCCCCTTCGTCCCCAGCAGAAGGCGGCCCAGGAAGAAGAAAAGAAACCTCCGGAGGTCTAGATCCACCAGCTCCCGCTCGCTCGGGTCCTGGGTGAAAGCTGCACGGGCATCTCCCTCCAGTCGTGCCAGAAACTCCGCTCCAGTCTCGCTAACCCGCTGGCGCGGGTCACCAAATCCGAGCGCCTCCATAATCTCCACTCGGCCGACTACCCTGCTGTCTCTATCAGTCACGCTCGTCTCTAACCACAGCAGGTCCAGGGCACTCTCTCGGTAGTCGGGGTAAGTAACCCCGCTGACTGCCTCTCCGTCAACCCGCAGCCCGGTGATCCGAGCTACGTCCTCAAGCGTCGGCACCATGTGCCCCCAGGGCATCAGAAACGCCCGACTCGGCGCATGCCACCGCTCCCTCAATGCCTGGATAAGAGGAAGGTCGAGCCGGAAGGGCTCGATCCTGAGGAAGGCTCCAAAGCCCATGGCGTCCACACGCGCCCTCTGGAAGTCTGGCAGCCCACGGTACGCTGCCACCACTAGAGACCAGCTGATCCGGCCCTTCATCACACCCTGCACACCACAAAACCAACAGGGCAACACATCAGCAGCATGGATAGTAATAAACAATAACACTGTATATGCTACTTATTTATTTTATTTTTTATTTTATTTTTAAAAATATTTATGTTTTTCTTAGAGGCGTCCAACCCCTTGGACGCCTCCTCTTTATTTTCTTTATTTTATTTTTAGAAAAACCCAAAAAAAACAAAAAACAAAAATAAATAAAATAATATATATTATCATGGAGGCGTCCCAAGCCTTGGACGCCTCCTTATTTTTAATCTTATTTTATAAATAAAAAGATAAAAAGAACAAAAAGACCCTGGACGCCTCCTTCTCCCATTCACCGGCCTTCTCCACACAGCCTCTCGTCCGCCCGTTTAGCCCAATGAACCAATAGAATGGAAGTCTAAGGGGCTTACCGGATCGTGCTCGTCCTCTCCCGCGTCACCAGCGCCCGCAGGGTCCTCCACAGCCAAAAGAGGAGCCTCCTCCTCCACGGCAATCTCCTCCGCCACGGTAGCCTCCTCGGCGTCATCTCTCAGCCTCCTCGGACGACGAGCCCGTCGTTTCCGCTTCTCCCCACCCTGGCTCGGGCCTCCTTGCTCCATTGGAATTGGGAATGGGTCGTTTAGAGTGAACGAGTCGTCAGAATGAACAGTAGAAGTGAAAGGGGGGTGAGGCCCCCCTTATATAAGAAAAACCCTTTTTTTGGGGCGTCCAGGCGCCTGGACGCCCCCACTTTTTTCTTTTTTTTCAAAAATTCAAAAAATTTAGGGGCGTCCAGGCGCCTGGACGCCCCCAAAATAAAAAAAAATAAATAAAAAATAAAAAATTGGAGGCGTCCAGGCCCCTGGACGCCCCCATTAAAAATATTTTTTTAATATATATTTACATATGATCATATTGTGAATAAATAGGTACATAAAAAGAAAGAAAACACAAAAATAGAAAAATGGAAAAATAAAAATCATAACAAAGGGAACTGGTCCAAAACATCAAAATGCCAGATTTTATTCCATCAGAAAGCAGAACGAGCTACATCAGGGGTTTAGGCGCCTTAGGCCTTAACTTCCCCAGTTCGGTTACATAAGCCCTCCACAGCTCGCACTCTTCCCCCACGTGCGCTAAGGCCTTTCCCGCAACACTTGTCTTCCAGGGTGCTTTGACGACCTTCGCTTCCTTCGCGTCCGCTTCAGTGCCCAACTCCTCTTCTTCAAAGGAACGATGCCAGTCGATATTGGGAATGAATGGCGTGGAATGCCGACCTGGAGGCAGCATCGATGCGCGTTATAAAGGACGAACTCGGTTGCGCCGATCAGTTGGAGATCAACTTCAGAGGAAGGCCTCATGAGGAGCTCGAGCGAAAGTAGACATGCCGGTGCGCAAGTAAAGAAGCTTTGTGTCATGGTTCGAAAGTGGGACCGCCAGTCTTCACGTTTCTTCAGCCACGGAACACGGTTCGCTACAGTGCCACCAAAGCCTAACACGTCGGCTATGTGATGAAGCGGGCTTTGTTGGAAGAGCTTCGAAGCGGTTGGCATTCCCTCACGGTGATCAAACTTGAAATGCAAATCCAGCCAGCAATTCAGGACAAGTGCGCAACCAAAAGGAGGCTTACCCATGCTCGAGGCAGTAAGGCCACTATATAGGTAGGCAAGGACAGCGGGTCCCACCCTCTTTCCACGCCAGATCCCGCAGATAGCACTCAGTTGGTCTTCCTCCACCATGTTGTCGGTATAAGGAAACAAGAGAGCACCCGCCAGACAAATGGTGAACCCTTTCATGATTCCCTCCAAATAGTCATCGTCTGGTAACCCTCTCAGGGCCTCCATGACCCATTCCGCGAGCTTTTGCAAATCAATTCCCTTTTGAGTACGAACCTTTCGGGCTGCGTCGGGCGGCATGAAGCTTCCAAGGACGCTTTCGGAAGTCCCCCGTGTCAGCATCCGCATAGCCTTCACCTTCCCGTCACTCTTGAATTTCTTCAATCCGAGCAGAAGTTCCACCTCCTCGAGGAGGATGGTCGCCTCGAAGGTCGGGAAGATAAAAGTGTGGGTCTGGGGATGCCAGATCTCCACTAGTGCGCCCATAGCCGCCCAGTCCATACGAATCTTCTCGTAGTGTTTGGCGTGAATAAGGAGCCCCTGCAGATGCCACTTCGAGAGTATGGCCCTCATGCCGATGGAGATGTTGGAAGTTAGCTTTGAAAGCCATGGCAGTTTGGAAAACTTCCTCGGGCCTGGGAAGAGTGGATATGGCTGGAAGAGAAAAGAAAGAAGAAGAAATGAAGGAAGTAAGAAGAAGGTTCACGTGGAGAAATTTGAAAAGAATCAGCTTACCATATGCGACATGATCGTCCCACTCAGATGACCCTCGAGGTCGGAGAGTCGCCTGATCTCGCTGCTAGGCCTGCTCCTCTTCATAACGCGGGAAGACTCTCCTTCCATCCTGAAATCTCTAGATTCTCCTCTCTTCCTCTCCTGAGCTTCCAAAACCCACCTTGATGCTTTTGAATGAACTAGCCTAAGGGGAGTTCTTATAGGAAGGGTAGGGCGCTACAGGACGAACATGTCACATCAGCGGTCAATGTCAGGATTTTGGCTAGATCTCCTTTCCATTGTGGTGCGATTCTGTTACGATTCTGTTACTTTCTGATGTTATTAATCCATGCTGGCCTGTGCAGGTTTTACTAACGGACGTCTTTGTCCTATCTCCTGTCCCACCTTTCAATGGTTGGTCCCACCATGTCATGCATCGTAGTATATGATACCTACGCTACTAGAACATGTCAAGGACCTTGCGGCCCGAACGAATCTGGGATTTGAGTTCCCCTTCAACAAAAACAGTGATGATCCCGGAAGAATTTGGGTTGTACGGATAGGCCGTTAACTTGTGGTAGCATAGGGACGACGGTTCCATTCAGTGAGTTGGTGCGTGGATAAACGGGCCCCAGCCCAGTGTCGGCTCACCGGATCGGTATCCTGACCCGTTCTTAACAAGTTGACAATATTATCCTTGGCTATTTTCTATTTTAGTTTGTTTTAAATTTTTCTTTAAGCCCAGCATGCATTCATATAGGACTTTGATTTATTGCGGAAGATCATTCAAGTGATTCGATTGCGAAAGCCGCTGTGCTTCAATTCTTACAAATATGAGATATTCCACTCCGAATGAAATACTGAGTTTCCTTGAAACGGCCCTACGCTGCTCTTCCAAAGGAGACCCTTGTTTGGACAGATCCTCAGATATTCCTTTCTTTTTACCTTGCTTGACCCACCTTGGCCGCAGCACTTCCACATTGGCTGGTAACCGCTCCCCAAAGGTGAAACCTGCAGGTTTATGACCCAGGTACTTCCACACCGAGAAGTTGGTCTCTTTTTGTTTCGTGCCTGAGCGCACATCTCACCCTCCCTTATTTGATCTCCGTCCAAGCAAATCGTCAAAATTTGAAAGACCTCCTTCAAGGTCGCCTCATTGAAACTTCAGGAAAGATTCCAAACAGTAACGTCAAAAGCGTGTCTCATCACACCTTGGCATCAACTTATCAGTCCGCTCCCACTTCACTCCACTTCAATACCATTCCACTACGTGTCGCTCCCTTGCAAAGCAGACGCCAAGGCGGGGCAGCTGTAGACACGCCATTCCTGACGTCTCCTGAGAAAGTCTCATATTACTATACGACGCCCCGCGGCGGATTTCGCATTTTGAATCACTTGAGTGCTTCCTTTTCTTGGGTCTTCTTCTGCCTTTTTCGACATCCGGAATCGTCTCGTCGCAGCATTCGGACGGCATCAACACCAGTCAGACGCATCGGAAGGTTCCGAAACCAGGAAGGGTGCCTGTCGGGGAGCTGCCGACGCCTTTTCAGCGGACCCGGGGGGTCTTAATGGAGGCGTCCAGGCCCCTGGACGCCTCCATCATTTTAATTTATTTTTTAAGACAAAAAATACATAAAATATATATATATTTATGGAGGCGTCCAGGCCCCTGGACGCCTCCATGAAAACAAAAATAAAAAATATAAAATGCCAGTTGGCATAAAAAACAAAACAAAAAATAATATTATAATTTCTTGGAGGCGTCCAGGACCCTGGACGCCTCCATCAACTCACTCACGGGGCCCCGCCCACCGATCGACGGTTTGTCGTGTGTGAAAGAATCCAAATTGTGGAGACGTCCAGCCGGCTGGACGCGCCCATTTCCAAATCACGGGTCGCCGCTCCAAAACCACGCGTTGTGTTAAACCGCGTGCGACTTTCGGTGGAGTTCGGTGGGACTTATGGAGGCGTCCGGACCCTGGACGCCTCCATGAAAATATTCAGAAAAAATGAATAAAAATAGAATAAAATATCTTTTTTGCCCTGATGGAGGTGTCCAGGGTCCTGGACGCCTCCACCCTCCGGAGCCCTATAAATAGAGGCCCACCCCCCTCAGTTCTGAGGAGCTTCTAAGAGATCCGATAGGCTGCCGGAGCCCAGAGGCTACCGGAGTCATTTCTAACCCGTGGGGTCTTTTGTAGGTGGAGGTTCTGCCGACTTCTCGGGTGCCCACGCTCGCGAGAGGAAGGTCGTCTTCATCCACCGCGCTTCCACGTCGTCCCTACGCTGCCGGAGCTCCGCCGGATTTCACCATCGGCACATCCAATAAGCCAATCCTTTCCTTTTCTTCGTAGTTCTTTTGCATTCATCATCTCGCATCCTCTATCCCCTTTCATAAGGGCGCCCCTTCTTATATACTTCTTGCATCCATCATCTCATTTTCCTCCTACTCGAGTCCGAGAGGGGTTTAAAAGATAACACCAACCAGGTGTGTGTCTTGCCATCATTTCGTTATTTTTGTCGCAAGGATTTGAATACTACACCTTCATCTTTCTAATCCACTCGTTACTTGTTTGTCGTTGTTTTGCAAGGGTACCCAAGGAAAGCCCTCTCCGTCGGCCGGCCGAAGGGGGAGGAAGAAGCAACCCGCCATCTCCCGCTCTTGAGGTAGGCGCGATCACTTTCTTTATTTTGGGGTCTTTTGGCCCCTGGCGATCACATCTTGTTCTCGAGGCCGCGGCGAGTCACTTCCCCAATGGCCGTTTAAATTCCCGTTCTTATATTCTCTTTATATTCTGTTATATTCTTATCTGCTCATATTCTCGAGGCCGCGGCGAGTCACTTCCCCAATGGCCGTTTAAATTCCCGTTCTTATATTCTCTTTATATTCTGTTATATTCTTATCTGCTCATATTCTCGAGGCCGCGGCGAGTCACTTCCCCAATGGCCGTTTAAATTCCGTTCTTATATTCTCTTTATATTTTGTTATATTCTTATCTATTCATATTCTCGAGGCCGCGGCGAGTCACTTCCCCAATGGCCGTTTAAATTCCCGTTCTTATATTCTCCTTATATTCTGTTATATTCTTATCTGCTCATATTCTCGAGGCCGCGGCGAGTCACTTCCCCAATGGCCGTTTCAATTCTTGCTATTTAATTTCTGCACCATTCCCGTCCCCCCGAGGCCGCGGCGAGTCACTTCCCGCTATGGCCGTTTAACCCCCATATCTTGCTATATTACATTTGTCCCGCTCGCCCCGCCGGAGCAATCTCCCGTGGTGGCCCCTTCTCTTTTCTCTTATTTCTGTGTTGCAGCAAACAAAGAGGAGCCCGCGCGCTCCGCGTCTTCTTCGCTCCCCGAACCGCGTGACGTCGCTCACACATGCGATGCATATGATGGTATTTTTAGATTTTGGAAAATATATTTGAATTTTTGTGAGATTTTTGAAATATTTGATGTTTTTGGATTTGAGATATATGATTTTTCTATTTTTTTTAAATATATACTTTTTTGAAATATTTGTTGTTTTTGGATTTTTGAATATTTGTTATTTTTGGATTTTGAAATATATGATGTTTTTGGATTTTGAAATATATGATGTTTTTGGATTTTGAAATATTTGTTATTTTTGGATTTTGGAAAATCAGTGCTTTCCCCTAGTAATGTGAGCCCTCCGTATCGTATTGAGAGTCCCGAGATTGGCGTGCAATGAGGTGACAATCCCTGACCAAGGCCCAACTCGCATGACGGTGTTTCTACCAGGGTCATACCCAGGGTGCTAGTGTCAATCCTGAAAAAGGAAAATAGAATACGGGGGTAAGCTTAGGCCAGATTTAGAAGCTTTTAGGACTTGGGTTCCTCTCCAGACAACCCATTAGAAATTTGGTCTGTTGCGCCAGGGCTTTATGTCCGTCATCGAACCTTAGTCCACTCTAGGCATGCGTGTGACCGGGCTCATTCGTCCCGCGGGGAACTGTACTGCCACTCTTGTCATGCCTAGATTCTTCTTTTTTTTTGCCTTTCTGGAGCTTTGGAATCATAATTTAATAGACTTCTGAGATAATGCTTTTGATTTTTATCATAGAGATTACTTCTTTTCTTTCTTTTTCTTACTCTTTCTTGTGGCGTCAGGTCATAACGGACTACCCCTATTTGAGACCTCCTCTCGTTAGGGTGCCTGGATTGGTCATCGCCTCCTTATTCACCTCTTGCCCCTGGATTCAGCCGAAGGAAGAAACGAACAGGGACTTCGACTTTCCCCCAAAGCATGGCCAAGGAGAAACGGTGTCTTTTAAAGCGGAAAACCTGACCAGGGACGTTGTGTAGTGTGTGATTGCCGTACTCGGGACTCTTTATCGTAAAAGGGAGGGAACGCTCGCTGCCGGGGGGGCACGGATTTAGACTCTAAGGAAAGAAACGCTTAAGATACAGCCCATTCCAAGTGTGAGCGAGCTCCTCACCTTCTGCGTTCACTAAGCGATAAGCATTCCCTGGATAAGCCTCTTTTACAACAAACGACCCTTCCCAGTTAGGTTGTAATTTAGACCTAGGACCTGCAGACCGAATGAATTTGCGTTTCAAAACCATATCACCTTTTTGAAATTTCCGTTCAATTACCTTCTTTTGAAAATAACGCGAAACTCTCTTTTGATAAACGGATACGTGATCGGCCGCGTTCATCCTCTTCTCATCTAAGAGTTCCAACTGGACGAGTAACGTCTCTCGATGTTCATCGAGATTAAGTTCCTTATCGAGCTGCACTCTAAGGGAAGGGATCAAGATCTCATATGGGAGCACCGCCTCCATCCCGTAGGTAAGAGCATAGGGAGTTTGTCCTGTGGGAGTACGGACGGAGGTGCGGTAAGCCCACAAAGCTTCTACTAATCTTTCCGGCCAATCGAAAAACTTATGAGATTCGCATGTTTTCTTGATGATTTTAAGAAGGGTTTTATTAGTGGCCTCGGATTGACCGTTGCCTTGAGGATAATATAGAGATGAATGATGCAATGTAATATTGAACTTCTTACAGAGGTCCTTGAGCTCTTGAGAGACGAACTGAGGTCCGTTGTCGGTGATGATGCTACTTGGCACTCCGAACCGCGAGATAATATTCTTCATGATAAAGCGGCATACCGTTGAAGCTTTAATCTCTGCGTACGCCTCCGCTTCGGCCCATTTGGTGAAGTACTCAGTGGCGGTAAGGATAAAGGATTTCTGTTTAATCTGAGAATTAGGATCACCGAGCGGGTCGACAACGTCGAAAGCCCACATAGAGAATGGCCAAGGAGCAGAAAGAGGATGGAGAGATGAAGCTGGAGCATGGATTTTATCAGCATGGAGTTGGCATTTAAGACACCTCCGGACGTAGAGGGAGCAATCTTCCTCTAGAGTGGGCCAATAGTAGCCCTGCCTAAGGATTCTCTTCACTAGAGCTTGGCCATTGACATGACCTCCACACTCGCTAGAATGGGCTGCTTCAGCTACCTTCCAAGCCTCATCATCATCTAAGCATCTCATGAGCATTCCATTGGTAGCGCGTCTGTATAATTCTCTTGCAACAATGGTATACCTTGAGGCGGCTCTCCTTATTGACTTATGCTGCTCGGCGTTTGCCCCTTCTGGGAACGATCCTTCTTTGCAAAACAACTCGATTTCGTGATACCAAGGTAATTCTTCTTCATCCAGAATCTCTTCTAGCTCCATTAGAGATACTTCCTTGAGATCTTCCTTCTCAGCCCTCGCCTCTACAGTTTTCCTAAGGTTGATGAACCAAGGATCCTAAAGAGAGGGTGCGTCCAATCTCTGAACGACGATAGTCTCAGTGCTCCGACTGAGAGGGAAAGATAGAGAGGAAGCGAGCGATGCTAAGGCATCAGCTAGAATGTTCTGAGACCTAGGAGTATGGATATAGATTAGCTTACGGAATTGCCTAGCCAGGAGCATGACCAAATCTTGATAAGGCTTGAGCTTGGGGTCACGAGTGCGGTAAGTAGACAGAACTTGCCGCAGGACGAGCTGAGAGTCTCCTATGATATTCAAGTAACGCGCGCCTAGGAGATAGGCATGCTTCAATCCAGCTAGGAGAGCTTCATACTCAGTGATATTGTTGGTAGCAGCAAATCGGAGTTGATAAGCAAAGGGAATAGTCACTCCCTCTGGAGTGAGCAGAACAGCGCCGATCCCTCGACCTTGAGAATTGAGTGCACCATCAAAGTGCAGAGACCAAAAGGGATGATGAGAGATAGCAGAGAGATGCTCATCAGGGAAATCATCCTGAATAGAATCGGTGTGAGGAATAGGAAGATGGGCAAGGTGCTCAGCGATGGCATACCCTTTGACCACCTTCTGAACGACAAACGTGATATCAAATTGAGAGAGGAAGCTCTGCCAGCGAGCTAATCTACTAGAAAGGACAAGCTTTTCTAAGAGATAGCGAATCGAGTTCATTTTAGAGATCAACCTAACTGGGTGGGCAAGGAAGTAATGTTTAAGCTTCTGAGCTACCCACACTAAGGTGGCACAAGTCTTTTCCATAGCGGTATATCTAGACTCAGCTGGGTTAAACAACCGAGAGAGATAATAAGCAGCCCGCTCTTTCCCTTCATCATCTACTTGTGCTATGACCGCCCCTAGGGAGTCCTCAATAACCGAGATGTATAGGATTACGGGTTTCCCAGGGACAGGAGGTTACAAAACCGGGGGATTGGATAGATATTCCTTTAGGTCCTCATAGGCCTTCTGACAGTCTTGATTCCATTCAAACTTGACCCCCTGCCTTAAGCAATTCATAAAACGGACGGCACCTTTGAGAATGCTGGGATATGAACCTTCTGATGAATTGTAATCGACCAATCAGTCCTCGAAGTTCCGTAATGTTCTTTGGCGGCGGCATGTCCATGACGGCCTGAGCTTTGTTAGGATCAATCTGGATCCCCCGTTTGCTCACTATGAAACCTAGCAGCTTCCCTGAAGAGACTCCGAATACACACTTCTTCGGATTCATTTTAAGCTTGTACTCCCTGGCTCTTTGCAGCACCTTAGCCAGAATAGAGGGGTGTTCTTCTTTAGTTTTCGACTTTACCATAATATCATCCACGTAAGCTTCCATATAGATATGCATCATGTCGTGGAAGATGGCCATCATCGCCCTTTGATAGGTGGCACCCGCGTTCTTCAGACCGAACGGCATAACCACATAACAGTACGTACCCCAGGGCGTGGTGAAGGAGGTTTTCTCTTAATCTTCTGGAGCGAGACAGATTTGATTGTATCCTGAGTAACCGTCCATGAATGACAACGATTCGTACCCGGCAGTGCTATCGACCAGGACGTCTATGTGAGGCAGCGGGAAGTCATCTTTGGGACATGCTTTGTTAAGATCCCTGAAATCAATGCAGATACGCACCTTTCCATCCTTCTTGATGACAGGGACTATGTTTGCCACCCACTGAGGATATAGAACAACTCTAATGAATCTGGCCTTGTATAACTTGTCGACTTCTTCCTTAATCCTTAAGGCCATGTGGGGGTGAAATCTTCTTGATCGTTGTTTTACAAGTGTTACCCCTGGTTTAAGCACGAGTCGATGTTCCACCAAAGAGGGGTCAAGACCTGGCATGTCCTCATAAGACCAGGCGAAAGAATCACTATACTCCCTTAGAACCTTAATCAAATCTTCTTCCACTTGCGAAGGGAGATTAGCGGCGATAATGATGGGCCTTGGGTCTTCTTCAGTTCCCAAATTAATTTCCTTCGTAGGTTCATCCAATGCCGACGACGGCTCGTCGAATCTCTTTAGTCCTTGCGCGTACTGATCGGCAGTGTCATCTACGTCGCTGTCCTCATTGATCGGATCTTTTCTATCCAAGATCTCATAGATGTCGAGTCCGTCATCGCTCCACACCTCCTCTATTTCCTCTTCATCTTCAATCACAATTGCCGTAGCAATAAATTCTGGACACTTCAAAAGAGCATGACAACGCTGAGCTAGATCTCACAGGAACCTATCAGGAACGGATTTGGGAGGACGCGCCAGCGGGCGCGGCTCAGAGGAGGAAGGGCTGGACGAACTAGAACAAGACCCTACTTCTCTAGACCTAACTGACTCCACTTCCCTAGACTCGATGGACCCTAATCCTAACCTAGGAGAAAGAAGACCTAGTGGAAGGGAAGGAGCAGGGGACCCGTGCCCCTGGGAGGAGGATGGAGACAGGGTAGCGTAATCTTCCACTGAAATCTCCGTTTTGAATTTGACATTTTTTTGGGGGATCAGTGGAGACCACACAACAAGATGGAGGAGGCAGGAGCTGCATGGGGAACAGCTCGGGGAAGATGCAATCGAAGAATGGATCGGAGGAAGAGAACCACATCTCGTGGAGTTGGGCGTTGGGAGGAGGAGGAGTGAATAGAGTGGATAGATCAATGGGCGGGCAATTCCCGCAAGCACAAGGAACAAATAGAATTTCAGGTGGATCAATGAAGGATGGATTTATCATGATAGGAGGAAGACGGGGTAAGAATTCCCATTACTGGAGGAGAGATTGAAAGCGGGAGGGAGACCAAGAAAAGACAATCGGTGAACTCCCCTTCTCCTGTAGATGCCGGTCTGGCTGCTTCTTCAGCCTCCACTGAACAAGCCGAACCTCTTGCTGCTGCTGGCAGTCTTCTTCATGAAATAGCCCCTGAAGGGCTGGACCATAGTCAATCACATCATCAACTGGCCCCCTTAGCACTGGGGGTGGACTGGCAATCGAACAGACTGTATCTTCCCTTGGCGGAGTTGGCTGTGGAGTTAATGTGCCGGACTGGGGAGGCCCTCGAACAAAGTGTTGACGGTAGTCCCAGGTGAGTGGCCCAGAATCACCCATCATGGACAATGTAGTCTCTCAGTAGCCGAGGCCTCTTCTGTTCATTTTCCTGCCCTTGGGGATGGGCTTAGTTCGTCCCTGCAATTGAGCACCGAGGCCTCTCTCCTGTTGGTAGCCTAGCTTCAGTATAATGTCCCAGCCTTGGAATCTCGGATCTGGGGCTTCACCTTGACGTCAACTGCTACTGTGACGGGCTTGCGAGGTGCGTAAGCCCAAGGAAAGTCGAGATCTAGCACTGACATAACAGGCCGACTGCTTGGCCACAATGTGGGAAGAACTTTCTCTGAAATAGCCTTCACTGATTGGACCGTGAATAAGCTTTTAACTTTGACGACCCTCCCTTGGAAAGGGAATTTAATGCATTGATGTGCAGTGGAGGGTACGGCGCTGAGGGTATCGATCCACGGACGACCCAAGATAGCTTTGAACATAGGGTCGATATCCAGCACGTAAAACTCAATGGGCATAGTAAGAGGCCCAAGCTCAGCTTGAATGGTGACAATCCCGTGACATGCCCGTCGAGAGTTGTCATAAGCAGCTATAGTAGTGGGAGTTGGGCGTAGAAGTTCTTCTAACAGATTACAAGCCCTTAGAGTGCTGAGCGGGCATACGTTGATAGATGCCCCTATGTCAACCAATGCCGCGTCGATGCTGACTTTGTTTAGAATGATAGTAATGCACAGTGGCATTTGCCGAGCTTCTGGTGGTGCTAGCTTAGTTTCAGAGAAAGTAATGGCTGGCCCCTTGGAGATTGTTGCCAGTGCGGTAGGTAAGCTCTCAACTGTCATATCTTCACTAACCATCACCTTTTGAAGAAAATCTCTTAATGCATCTTGGTGAAGGGTAGATCTCTTAATCAGTTCCAGCACAGATATCTTGGCGGGCACCCTATCCAGATGATGTAACAAATCATATTGGGTCCCGGGTAGTGGCTCGGTCTCTTCTTGCTCGGCAGCCGGTTGGGAAGACTGGGGATTGGAAGTAGAAGGATAGTTTCGGTGGAACATGCGCCCACTCCGTAGGGTGAAATTATAAGCTGCCGCGGCCTCAAATGGGCTCAGGATAAGTGATTTAGTAGGCCCAGTGGGGTGGATGAGTGGTGCGGAAGAGGGTGTGGTGGAAAGGATGATAGGCGAGGGGTTAGTGGCAGTGGGCGCGAGCAGGAGTGGGGATATAAAAGTGGACGGAGGCGTGGTGAGTGGAGGGTTAGATGGAGGTATGGCGATAGTGGGTGTAAGCGCGAGCGGGGAGGGGGTGATGGTAGCGGATGTGAGCAATGGCGAGTGCGACGGAGGCGCGGGTGATGGTGCGTGTGATAGAATAGGGGTAAATGGGAGGACGAGTGGAGGAGGGGTTTGGTGTGTAGGTATGAGGATGGGGGAAGCGGGAGGATTATGGTAGTTGTGGTGAAGGGCCATGACCTGTGGCGTGGAGTTATCGTCGTCGAAGGACCACTCGGGGCTAGGAGCCGGGGGTTGAATGACATTGACCTGAGCTGGTGCCGGCGGCGGAGGCTGTGGAGCAGGAGGATGGTTTGGCATTGGGTTTTGATGAATACCCATGTCACGTCCCGAGCGCGGAAGTATACCCGAGGCGCGACAGTCCTTTATATAGAACCAAAGCGAGCTAATCTAACCGTTCGAGATCCTACCATTGAACCATGAATAGAGTGCGCAATTTAATTCAAAATTTGCTAAAATTCCATAAAATGATAACACCGATGATTACAACTGATCCAAGTCATTCTTTACCATTAGGCTACAAGCCCTTATTACAAAACCAGACGATGACAAATGAACTAAAGGGTTTAAATCTAAGACATAAAACTACATCACTCCGTCTCATCCCCAACTGAGTCCTGATCGATTTCCACATTTCCTGAAAAGGTTAGAAAGCAACTGTATGAGCGAATCGCCCAGTAGGATTTACATCTCAATTTCTAACATACTATAAGTGAATTACACATTCATTTAATGTAAAAGAAAAATATGTATATGCATGCAGACAGGTAGACAACAAGGAATCGACTGGAGTAAAAGTGAGATTATAGATCAATTCCACATAGGAATAGCAATTGATATCAAGCAGTGAATAACTGGAATAATAATCATGATAGC
Source organism: Amorphophallus konjac (assembly GCA_022559845.1). NCBI lineage: Eukaryota > Viridiplantae > Streptophyta > Magnoliopsida > Alismatales > Araceae > Amorphophallus > Amorphophallus konjac. The sequence goes on from CM040127.1 coordinate 212,672,383, forward strand.
ACAATAAACAAGTAAGTTCAAGCAGCAATTAGAATTGGCTATACACATAAATCAATCAATTCATTCAAGTAATTACCCATTCGGGTCACGCAAGTCAAGTAAGTCAAGTAAAGAGAGAGAGAGTGATGGAATGTCTTTAATCTAGAATGTGGTTCGGTGCAATGCGAGACACCGCTAGAAAGAGATCTTCCCTCGGGTTTTGGGCGCTCCTCCCAGGACCAGACCGGGCCCTTATTTGCCAGCATTATTAGACATATTTTTGCGACATTCACTCTTTATAGCCAATATAGAATTCAAGGTGTGACCGGTAGGATTATAAGGTAGATTTGGAATCCAAAGGTACAGATAAAGTAAAACCAATGCTGGGAATTGATATTTGTATGATTAGTTATCCATTCTAACTAGTGCAGATTTACTAAGTTAATGAGTTCCATTACGTCCCCTTTTATTACACTGTTGCTGTCATCCTTTTTCTTGGAGTATATAGGGGTTGATAGAAGGTGGCACCCTGGTCAGGAGTACCCGTTACAAGCTCGATGGTGACAGTGTTCATTTATACACTGTTACAATAAATGAAATACTACTAAAAACATATTAAACCTTGTTAAACGCAGTTATAACATCAGTAATTTAAACATTGGTAAGATGGGTTATATATATATATATATATATATATATATATATATATATATATATATATATATATATATATATATATATATATATATTAATCATGCATATACATTCATCAGATTAAATATGTATGTTGTACATGATTAAATGGTGTACAATATTATGTTAGGTTTTAGACATGTATACCGTGCTTAATTAGCTGTAAACAATAATTAACTTGTGTACAATATCAGTATGTGAACATTAACTAACTCGTGTACAATATCAATATTATGTATGCATTAAACCGGGATTTAACATGCCACTGCCTGCTGATCATTTACAATTTAAGCAGAAATAGGCCATCTAGCAAGCCAAAGGAAGGGCCTTCTAGTAAGCCAAAAGAAGGGCCATCCAGCAAGCCCAAAAGAAGGCCATCCAGCAAGCCCAATGGAAGAGCCATCCAGCAAGCCCAAAAGAAGGCCATCCAGCAAGCCCAATGGAAGAGCCATCCAGCAAGCCCAATAGAAGGGTCTTCCAGCAACCCAATAGAAGGGCCAGACGCTGCCTCCTCTTTTAACCACAACCCAACTAAAATTTGTATTAAGGTGTTTTTAAAGGATCGAAAATATTATTAACATTGTTAAAACGCTTCAAATATTAATTGACAGTGCCATTATGCTTCATAAAAATATTAATCACCATAACATACTTAAAGGTTTAATGTTAGAGTGCTAGTGAAAATATTACTAATAAAGCGTTTAAAAGATTTATATTGACAAGATTACTATACTTAATGAGCGTATTATAATGCTGTAATGAACATGTATGATACTGTTAAACCATATTAAACAATGTTAACGACATTAATATACTAATGAAAATATTGTTATATTCTTGTTTAACAAAAATTTTGAAAAAAATTATAAAAATAGTAATTAAATTGCTAACATATTGGTGATCACTTTTGTCTTCTATGATTATTCCTAATAAAATTGTTTACAAGACCAAATCAGTGTTTTAAGCATGACTTAAATCACTATTCACTTCGGAAAATACTATTCACGTAGAAATTTTACTATCTTAAAAAAAATGTAGAAAAATAAGAAAATGATACATCAGTATTTATAGAACACTTTTGTCTTCTTGAGTATTTTTAGGAAAAATCTATAATTGGATCTATATACCTTTTTTTTAAGCATGACTTAAATCACTATTCACTTCGGAAAACACTATTCACGTAGAAATTTTACTATCTTACAAAAATGTATAAAAATAAGAAAATGATACATCAGTATTTATAGAACACTTTTGTCTTCTTGAGTATTTTTAGGAAAAATCTATATTTGGATCTATATACTTTTTTTAAGCATTTCTATGATATTGACACACTGTTTTAATGCTGTTAACACTTATTTTAACAATGTTAATCATATTGTATTTAACATTATTTGCCACCAAAGAAAGGTTTATCTCACTAATGAAGCATATGAAGATGTGTTAACATTTTTCAAGTACTTAAAATAATATGTATTAACACTTTGAAACAAATACATAAACACTTAAACCTTCGCTGTGACCCTGGTCGACCCCTGGTCGATCAGGCCTAATCTTCCCAGAAACTGGTCGACCAGGGGTCGACCAGTACAGATCAGCAAGTTAAGGATTTAGATAGATCAAGTTTAAAACGTTTACACTTACTGTTGTTTAAAAAGTATTGTATTAGTTCAGTTGTTAATATTGTTAATAACAAAATTAACACAACCCTGTACATAGTTAATTTTGTTCAAAACATAAACTGTATACTGCTTGCTTAACAATATCAACACCCCACTTACAGTTCTGCTACCAGCTATTCTATCAGCCATAAAACACAAGATTATTAATAAGATCTATACATTATTAACACATTATCATGATCCTTTCATTAATAACACATACACCCACTTTAAATCAGCATAATAAAGTTTAACTTTTAACCAAAACATGCTGATTAAACTCCTCTCAGGTTTTGCTACAGGTGCTTTTACAAACCACAAATCACTAATTTTAATGCTGACATTAATAAGATATCAGCATAATAAAGTTTAACTTTTAAACAAAACATGCTGATTAAACTCCTCTCAGGTTTTGCTACAGGTGCTTTTATAAACCACAAATCACTAATTTTAATGCTAACATTAATAAGATATGTACGTTATTAACAGGGTATATAAAAAATCTTAATGATCCTTACATCAACTGCAACTTTAAATTAACATAATAAAGTTTAAGTTTAAAGTTAAATATTTTAGATGCATGTTAACGGATGGAATTAAGGCTTGGTTATGATCTAATATGAGGATACTACATGATGTATTTTACTCAATTAAGTTTAATACATGCCAATATATGTAGAAAACAACGTATGGAGATGAACAATTTACTAACTATTAATTTAGCTAGGAGATTGAGAACACCTACTTGTTCCTGTTGGTTTTAGACAAAAGAAGAAGAAGAAAACTCTGCAACGAACACAGGAGCCACAGCCCTTCTGCAAACCTCACGATCCAGCCCTTCAACAGCAGGTGGAAGGGAGGTCTAGCCCCTAGGTGGGTATTAAAGGCTACTGGATTTAATTCTACGGGGAACAAAGGGACAATGTCCACCTCAGCCCATGATCTTCCAGCCTGTAGGATAGTATTAGGTGCGATGCCTGGGTACACCATCTAGCCATTTCCCTAATTAATTAGGTTTATTTCTAAATTGATTAGGGTTAATTAGTCTAAGATGGATTAGTTAAGGTGAAATGGGCAAAATATTCGCATGAGGATATGTGTGGACCGTGGGTTTTGAACACTAGACCTCAAGGTGAAGGATAAGACACTTAACCAACTACTCTAGAAATCAATTGATAAGTGGATACTCTTTGCATATGATTACTCTATGTTTCTACTTCCACTTAATTAAGTTTTCTATAAAATTTTTATAAGTTATATATGTATATAGTTAAAATAATAATTATACTAATAATAATAATAACATTATTATTATATTTTTATATGGGGTGCTACACCCTCCCCTACTTAAAAGAATTTGGTCCCCAAATTCCCTTACATGAGGATAAATTTTTACTGTGTAAGGATAACACAGGGTGTATACCATACTTACAATTTAAAATAACTCTGGGTATCTTCTCCTCATAGATTCCTCGGTCTCCCAAGTTGCTTCTTGCTCCGAGCATCGATTCCATTAGATTTTCACCATAGGGATCGCCTTGCTCCTTAGAACTCGAACTTCACGGTCTAGAATCCGCACCGGTCCTTGGTCATAAGTAAGATCTTTCCGAATCTCCAATTCAGCATAATTGATGATGTGAGAAGGGTCATGCACATATTTCTTCAGCATCGATATATGAAATACATTATGCACTTTCGAGAGTTGAGGGGGCAAGGCAATACGGTAAGCCACCTCGCCTACTCTCTCCAATATTTCAAATGGACCGATAAACCTTGGTGTAAGCTTGCCCTTAACACCGAATCTTCTGATACTTCGACCGGGAGCTACCTTGAGAAAAACATGGTCTCCAACTTGGAATTCTAGATCTCTCCTTCTGTTATCAGCATATGATTTTTGTCTGGACTGTGCCATCTTCAACCTTTCTCTAATTAGGTAAATCTTCTCTGTGGATTCCCTTACTATGTCGGGACCCAGAAGCTGTTTTTCACCAATTTCATTCCAGCATATGGGAGATCGACAACTCCTGCCATACAATGCCTCAAAAGGGGCCATTTGTATACTGGATTGGTAGCTGTTATTATATGCAAATTCTGCCAGGGGTAAGTGGTCTTGCCAGCTTCCGCCGAAGTCTATAATGCTTGCTCTCAACATGTCTTCCACAACTTGGTTTGTTCTTTCTGTCTGTCCATCTGTCTGGGGGTGGAAAGCCGTACTGAAGTTGAGCTTCGTTCCCAGAGAGTGTTGTAGACTCTTCCAAAAATGAGAGGTGAAACGGGGATCTCGGTCTGATACGATCGAGACGGGAATGCCATGCAATCTAACAATCTCCTTCATATATAAGGCAGTCAGTACGTCGACTGACCATCGGCTTTTAATTGGTAAGAAATGGGCCGATTTTGTTAGTCGATCGATAATTACCCAAATACCATCATATCCGCTCCTAGACTTGGGCAATCCCATAATAAAGTCCATGCCAATGTCTTCCCACTTCCATTTTGGGATATCCAGTGGATGTAGCTTTCCAGCAGGCTTCTGATGTTCCGCCTTCACTTGTTGGCATGTGAGGCAACGAGATACAAAATCTGCTACCTCCCTTTTCATGTTCGGCCACCAGAAAGTTCTTTTCAAATCTTGGTACATTTTAGTAGCTCCACGGTGGATCGTGTACCTCGATCGGTGAGCTTCTTCTAGGATTTTTCTTTTCAATTCCGGACAATCGGGGACGCATGTCCGTTTATGAAATAGCAGTCTTCCATCTGATACCATCTCGAAATCAAGCTTCTCATCCAGCTTACTTTTTATCTCTACTAGCATAGGATCTTCTTCTTGTAGCTTTGTAATTTCAGGTAGTAAGTCGAGATGTAGACTTACATGAGGAGAATAATACATGTATTCTTCCCGTTTGTGTTGATGTCAAGCTTTGCAAGTTTCTCTAACAGCTTCCATTCTTGTATCATACAGTTGGCCAAAATTACCTTTGGCTTTCGACTGAGGGCATCTGCTACAGAGTTACCCTTACCAGGATGGTATTGTATAATGAAGTCGAAATCCTTGAGATATTCAAGCCAACGCCTTTGCCTCATGTTCAACTCCTTTTGGGAAAATAGATATTTGAGGCTCTTATGATCAGAGTACACAGTGAATTGTTCTCCATAGAGATAGTGTCTCCAGACCTTCAGAGCAAAAACTACCGCGGCCAGTTCCAAGTCATGAACCGGGTAATTCTCCTCATGCTTCTTCAATTGACGTGAAGAATATGCAATAACTTTCCCATTCTGCATTAATACACATCCGAGGCCAATACCAGAAGCATCGGTATATACCTCGTATTTTTCTCCTTCAATTGGCAGTGACAAGACTGGAGCAGTGGTTAAGAGATCCTTAAGGGTTTGGAAACTCTTTTCACAGTCACCATTCCACTCATATGGCACTCCTTTGCGGGTTAGCCTGGTTAGAGGTACCGCAATCTTGGAGAAGTCCTTGATGAAACGCCGGTAATAACCAGCTAGACCCATGAAGCTTCGCACCTCTGTTGCATTAGTGAGTTGATCCCAGTTCTTCACAGCTTCAACCTTTGACGGATCAACTGCAATTCCATTCTTTGAAATAATATGACCCAGGAAGGCTACTTCCTCAAGCCAGAACTCGCATTTGCTAAATTTGGCATACAACTTGTTGTCCCTTAATATTTGTAGGGCCTTCCTGAGGTGTTCTTCATGATCTTCTTCAGTCTTAGAGTAGATCAGAATATCATCAATAAAGACCACAATAAATTGGTCTAAATAGGGCCTGAAAATACTGTTCATTAACTGCATAAAGGCTGCAGGGGCATTTGTTAGTCCGAAAGGCATAACAATAAATTCGTAATGCCCGTACCTACTCCGGAATGCAGTTTTATGAATGTCTTCTTCTTTGATCCTCAATTGGTGGTAACCAGAACGAAGATCAATCTTGGAAAAATAAGAGGCTCCAGATAATTGATCAAATAGATCGTCGATCCTCGGCAGCGGGTATTTGTTCTTGATTGTGAGGTGATTTAGCTGCCGATAGTCGATACATAGCCTCATCGTCCCATCCTTCTTTTTGACAAACAGCACGGGTGCTCCCCAAGGGGAAGTACTCGGCCTGATGAAACCCTTCTTTAGTAAATCCATCAACTGTTCCTTCAGCTCCTTCAATTCAGCAGGAGACATCCTGTAGGGTGCTTTAGAAACAGGGCCAGCACCAGGAATAATGTCGATGGAAAACGACACTTCCCTTTCCAGTGGTAAACCAGGCAATTCTTCTGGGAATACGTCGGGGTAGTCCCGAACCACCCGAATGTCTTCGACTTTTATTTTATCGACTTCCGTGGTAGTCACGAAAGCCAAGAAAGCCATACATCCCCTATTCACCAGTTTACTAGCTCGGAGAGCTGAGATGAGTGGAGATTTATTCCGAGGTCCGCTATAAACTAACTCGGGATAATCCACAAAAATTACCTTGCCATGTCGGCAATCTACTGTTGCTTGGTGGATTGATAACCAGTCAGCTCCCAATATGACATCATAATATTCCATGTCAAGGCATATCAAGTCGGCTGGTAGATTATTACCATGTACCTTAACCTCACAATCTGGGTAGTGATGCATGATGTCTGATTTCTTTCCAAGAGGTGTAGAAATGACTAAGTCTAACCGTTCAGGTTCCTTAATAAATGATGCAGTAAACTTCTTGGAAATAAATGAATGAGTTGCTCCAGTGTCAAATAGAACTTTAGTAGGTTTAGAGCAAATAGATAATGTACCTTCCACGATTCCTCCTTCCATAGGTTCTGTCCCTTGCAGTGCTTGCAGTCGGCCTTGCTTCTTGACCGGACGCTTCTCGTCCAGGTTGGAGTGTTCCTTCATCAAAGGGTAATCGGGAATTCGATGCTCTCGACTCCCGCATCGGAGACACGCTCCCAGCTTCCTCCAACAATCCTCGGTCTTATGACCAGTCTTATCACAATATTTGCAAATGTCCTTGGAAGGTCCAGTGATTGCTAAAGCCTTGTTGTTGTTAGAGAAGAAGGGCTTGTTATTTTTCTGAAATTTCTTCTCCTTGGAAGATTCCCCTCCGTTAAAAGATCGCTTCTTACCGAATGACGGTTTGAAGCTTCCCGGACTTGTAACATGTGCCTTCTTGTCCTTCCCTCGGATCTTATCTGAGAATTCCGTGGCATCTTCTAGCAATTGAGCGCGCCGCACCATCTCTGAGTAGACCTGGATGTCCATCGATGCTAGCTGGGTGATATATTGGGGTCGTAACCCGTTGAGAAATCTCCTCGCCTTCATCTTTTCCGTACACACCAAATGTGGTGCATAACGGGAAAGTCTTGAAAACTGGGCCTCATATTCGGCCACTTTTCGGGTCCATTGTTTTAACGCGGCAAATTCCGCAGCTTTCCTCTCTTGTACCCGATCCGAGAAATATTTATTGTTGAAGTGCTCAACAAATTCCGCCCAAGTGATATGGTTGTCGGGTAATGTTGCTTCCACGGACTCCCACCAGCATCGAGCGTCCCGCTCCAATTGAAATGTTGCTAGTAAAACTTTTTCATCATCCGCGCACTGCATCACGCGAAAAATCCTTTCGATCTCCTTCAACCAATGCTCTGCGTCATCGGGGTCCACTGATCCCGCGAACCTTGGTGGATTCATGTTGCGGAAATCCCGATGAAGGTCACCAGCTCCGCGGTGAGCACCGCCAGCACCACCTTGTGCCACTTGTTGTAGCGCCTGGGTAAGTCCTTGCACGGTGCGCTGCATCTCGCGCCATTGTGCTCTTTCAGCGGCCATTTCCTACAAAAGAATCAAGGTGTAATGAATATGGAGTTTGAGTTAATGTTAAGGGTCAATTATCGTTATTCCTTTAACCCTTGGCTCTACCCCACTTACTAGGTAGGATTTTAAATAGTAATCAACCAATCCTTAGACCTTTTTCTATCCTTGGACTCAGGTTTTCATTTCTACTAGTTCCCTAGGTTTAAAACCTAAGGCTCTGATACCAAGAAAGATCTGTCACGTCCCGAGCGCGGAAGTATACCCGAGGCGCGACAGTCCTTTATATAGAACCAAAGTGAGCTAATCTAACCGTTCGAGATCCTACCATCGAACCATGAATAGAGTGTGCAATTTAATTCAAAATTTGCTAAAATTCCATAAAATGATAACACCGATGATTACAACTGATCCAAGTCATTCTTTACCATTAGGCTACAAGCCCTTATTACAAAACCAGACGATGACAAATGAACTAAAGGGTTTAAATCTAAGACATAAAACTACATCACTCTGTCTCATCCTCAACTGAGTCCTGATCGATTTCCACATTTCCTGAAAAGGTTAGAAAGTAACTGTATGAGCGAATCGCCCAGTAGGATTTACATCTCAATTTCTAACATACTATAAGTGAATTACACATTCATTTAATGTAAAAGAAAAATATGTATATGCATGCAGACAGGTAGACAACAAGGAATCGACTGGAGTAAAAGTGAGATTATAGATCAATTCCACATAGGAATAGCAATTGATATCAAGCAGTGAATAACTGGAATAATAATCATGATAGCACAATAAACAAGTAAGTTCAAGCAGCAATTAGAATTGGCTATACACATAAATCAATCAATTCATTCAAGTAATTACCCATTCGGGTCACGTAAGTCAAGTAAGTCAAGTAAAGAGAGAGAGAGTGATGGAATGTCTTTAATCTAGAATGTGGTTCGGTGCAATGCGAGACACCGCTAGAAAGAGATCTTCCCTCGGGTTTTGGGCGCTCCTCCCAGGACCAGACCGGGCCCTTATTTGCCAGCATTATTAGACATATTTTTGCGACATTCACTCTTTATAGCCAATATAGAATTCAAGGTGTGACCGGTAGGATTATAAGGTAGATTTGGAATCCAAAGGTACAGATAAAGTAAAACCAATGCTGGGAATTGATATTTGTATGATTAGTTATCCATTCTAACTAGTGCAGATTTACTAAGTTAATGAGTTCCATTACGTCCCCTTTTATTACACTGTTGCTGTCATCTTTTTTCTTGGAGTATATAGGGGTTGATAGAAGGTGGCACCCTGGTCAGGAGTACCCGTTACAAGCTCGATGGTGACAGTGTTCATTTATACACTGTTACAATAAATGAAATACTACTAAAAACATATTAAACCTTGTTAAACGCAGTTATAACATCAGTAATTTAAACATTGGTAAGATGGGTTTTATATATATATATATATATATATATATATATATATATATATATATATATAATATATCATGCATATACATTCATCAGATTAAATATGTATGTTGTACATGATTAAATGGTGTACAATATTATGTTAGGTTTTAGACATGTATACCGTGCTTAATTAGCTGTAAACAATAATTAACTTGTGTACAATATCAGTATGTGAACATTAACTAACTCGTGTACAATATCAATATTATGTATGCATTAAACCAGGATTTAACATGCCACTGCCTGCTGATCATTTACAATTTAAGCAGAAATAGGCCATCTAGCAAGCCAAAGGAAGGGCCTTCCAGCAAGCCAAAAGAAGGGCCATCCAGCAAGCCCAAAAGAAGGCCATCCAGCAAGCCCAATGGAAGAGCCATCCAGCAAGCCCAAAAGAAGGCCATCCAGCAAGCCCAATGGAAGAGCCATCCAGCAAGCCCAATAGAAGGGTCTTCCAGCAACCCAATAGAAGGGCCAGACGCTGCCTCCTCTTTTAACCACAACCCAACTAAAATTTGTATTAAGGTGTTTTTAAAGGATCGAAAATATTATTAACATTGTTAAAACGCTTCAAATATTAATTGACAGTGCCATTATGCTTCATAAAAATATTAATCACCATAACATACTTAAAGGGTTAATGTTAGAGTTCTAGTGAAAATATTACTAATAAAGCGTTTAAAAGATTTATATTGACAAGATTACTATACTTAATGAGCGTATTATAATGCTGTAATGAACATGTATGATACTGTTAAACCATATTAAACAATGTTAACGACATTAATATACTAATGAAAATATTGTTATATTCTTGTTTAACAAAAATTTTGAAAAAAATTATAAAAATAGTAATTAAATTGCTAACATATTGGTGATCACTTTTGTCTTCTATGATTATTCCTAACAAAATTGTTTACAAGACCAAATCAGTGTTTTAAGCATGACTTAAATCACTATTCACTTCGGAAAACACTATTCACGTAGAAATTTTACTATCTTAAAAAAATGTAGAAAAATAAGAAAATGATACATCAGTATTTATAGAACACTTTTGTCTTCTTGAGTATTTTTAGGAAAAATCTATAATTGGATCTATATACCTTTTTTTTTAAGCATGACTTAAATCACTATTCACTTCGGAAAACACTATTCACGTAGAAATTTTACTATCTTACAAAAATGTATAAAAATAAGAAAATAATACATCAGTATTTATAGAACACTTTTGTCTTCTTGAGTATTTTTAGGAAAAATCTATATTTGGATCTATATACTTTTTTTTAAGCATTTCTATGATATTGACACACTGTTTTAATGCTGTTAACACTTATTTTAACAATGTTAATCATATTGTATTTAACATTATTTGTCACCAAAGAAAGGTTTATCTCACTAATGAAGCATATGAAGATGTGTTAACATTTTTCAAGTACTTAAAATAATATGTATTAACACTTTGAAACAAATACATAAACACTTAAACCTTCGCTGTGACCCTGGTCGACCCCTGGTCGATCAGGCCTAATCTTCCCAGAAACTGGTCGACCAGGGGTCGACCAGTACAGATCAGCAAGTTAAGGATTTAGATAGATCAAGTTTAAAACGTTTACACTTACTGTTGTTTAAAAAGTATTGTATTAGTTCAGTTGTTAATATTGTTAATAACAAAATTAACACAACCCTGTACATAGTTAATTTTGTTCAAAATATAAACTGTATACTGCTTGCTTAACAATATCAACACCCCACTTACAGTTCTGCTACCAGCTATTCTATCAGCCATAAAACACAAGATTATTAGTAAGATCTATACATTATTAACACATTATCATGATCCTTTCATTAATAACACATACACCCACTTTAAATCAGCATAATAAAGTTTAACTTTTAACCAAAACATGCTGATTAAACTCCTCTCAGGTTTTGTTACAGGTGCTTTTACAAACCACAAATCACTAATTTTAATGCTGACATTAATAAGATATCAGCATAATAAAGTTTAACTTTTAAACAAAACATGCTGATTAAACTCCTCTCAGGTTTTGCTACAGGTGCTTTTATAAACCACAAATCACTAATTTTAATGCTAACATTAATAAGATATGTACGTTATTAACAGGGTATATAAAAAATCTTAATGATCCTTACATCAACTGCAACTTTAAATTAACATAATAAAGTTTAAGTTTAAAGTTAAATATTTTAGATGCATGTTAACGGATGGAATTAAGGCTTGGTTATGATCTAATATGAGGATACTACATGACGTATTTTACTCAATTAAGTTTAATACATGCCAATATATGTAGAAAACAACGTATGGAGATGAACAATTTACTAACTATTAATTTAGCTAGGAGATTGAGAACACCTACTTGTTCCTGTTGGTTTTAGACAAAAGAAGAAGAAGAAAACTCTGCAACGAACACAGGAGCCACAGCCCTTCTGCAAACCTCACGATCCAGCCCTTCAACAGCAGGTGGAAGGGAGGTCTCCCTTCAACAGCAGGTGGAAGGGAGGTCTAGCCCCTAGGTGGGTATTAAAGGCTACTGGATTTAATTCTACGGGGAACAAAGGGACAATGTCCACCTCAGCCCATGATCTTCCAGCCTGTAGGATAGTATTAGGTGCGATGCCTGGGTACACCATCTAGCCATTTCCCTAATTAATTAGGTTTATTTCTAAATTGATTAGGGTTAATTAGTCTAAGATGGATTAGTTAAGGTGAAATGGGCAAAATATTCGCATGAGGATATGTGTGGACCGTGGGTTTTGAACACTAGACCTCAAGGTGAAGGATAAGACACTTAACCAACTACTCTAGGAAATCAATTGATAAGTGGATACTCTTTGCATATGATTACTCTATGTTTCTACTTCCACTTAATTAAGTTTTCTATAAAAATTTTATAAGTTATATATGTATATAGTTAAAATAATAATTATACTAATAATAATAATAACATTATTATTATATTTTTATATGGGGTGCTACAACCCAGGTCTTGAACCGGCTGGTGTTGTTGCTGTGGCTGCGGTACCTGTTGCTGCGGCACTTACTGCCTCGGTGGCTGCCTTCTCTTCTCTTTGATTTCTATGATGGCCTTGTGCATCTCGGCCCAATCAATTCTTTGCCCTTCATGGAGGTCATAGACCAGGTCCCGGAATTGGAAACACCCTTCAATGGTATGTTCCGGCTGCCTATGGAACATACAATACTTCGTCTGATCAACGGCTGGGTTCCAGTTGGGCCGTTCCGGAGGAAGCTGTATGGCATTCACCGACATAAGAGCTAAGAAGATGTCAGTGAGTGTTTCTGGAAAAGGTGGATACTGAGCTCTTTTAGGAGCCGGGCGCTTGCTGTTAAGGTTGTTGTAGCCGTTGGGTGGAGGGACGTTGTGGTACTGCGGAGGTGGTGGTGGTTGTTGCGGTGCGGTGAAGGTGTTTTGTGGAATGGCGAAGGTGGGCGGAGGGTTTTGCGAAGTGGCCTGGTAGTTTTGGGGAGCGGGATTCTGTGGCGTGCGGGGATTTTGAGGGAAGCGGAAAGGTGCGGCTTGAAAAGGAAAAGCAACGGCTTGAACTTACTCGTTCGTTTGGATCCCCTCGGTGACAGGCCCTTGAGGTTTCTTGTGATACTTGGGCTTTTGGTTTTCAAATAATGAGTGTATGGGGGAATCCTTGAACTGCGTCTGGATGAAGCGCGCTCGGCTGTAAAGTTGATGCATGTTGGCTATGTCATTCATGGCCAGAATGTTTCGGAAGGTCGGAGTAGCATTGGAAATAAGTAACTTGACCTTCTCTTCCTCTGGGATATGGCCGGGCACTCTAGCGGCCATTTGCCTCCACCTATCTGCATAAGTAGAAAACTCCTCATCTGGTTTCATCTTTTCGGCCACCAAATCTGTAAATGAGTACTCCGGGCCGACCTTGTCTTGGAATCTCTGAATAAACTTATCCTTCACTACCTTGAAGCTCTCGGCGTCTTCCAATGGCAGAGAGTAGAACCATTCCAATGCAACGCCATCTAACGATCGGCGAAACAGATACGTTATAAGGCGATCATCATATTGGAATTGAGCCGATTCATACAAGAAGTCCCTTACGTGAATAAAGGGATTACCGTTCCCATCGTACTTTCTATAATTGGGGAGCTCAGACTGCGGAGGGAACCGGATGTTCTGAAAGCTAGGAACCGGAACATCTGCCAAGGACTATGGGCCAACCCGCTTCTGGAGGAAATCGAGTTGCTGTTGCATGGTGGCCCATTTATCAAGTAATTCCTGCTCTCTAGACGGAGCAGGGGTAGGGAGAGATGATGACTGAAATTGAGGAGCGGAAGGGTGGACCGTGGCAGGAGGTGGGAGCCCATAAGAAGGAGCAGAAGGATAAACGGCCAAGGTAGGGGGCCCATAAGAAGGATATTGGGCTAGAGATTGACCCAGATTAGAGTGGGCTTGGACAACCCCTGGCTGAGGGCGCAAGAAATCTGAAGGGCCCATAAGGACTTGTGGAACTGTTGGGCTAGACATATGATGATCCGACTGAATGAAAGAAGGGATGGCAGACTTCCCCTTGTCGAAAGATTGCTGGGCCGAAGTAGAAGATTGGCCCATCTCCATGCCAGCAAAGGTGATGGTCCGGGGTTGGACCGGAGTAAGATCAATCGGAGTGGGCTGGATGGAAGGATTGGATTGACCCTGCGTAATCGTGGGAGGGGAGATATTGGATCCTTGCATGGCCTGATAGACAGCTTGGAGTTGGGCCGGATCCAATTGGGCCATCATTTGGAGAATGGAGCCCGCAGAAGGAGAAGAGAAAGAAGTGGTGGCTTGACCACCCTCCATGGGGGTGGAAGACGGAAGAGGGGTTGTCCCCTCTCCAGAAGAGAATGAGGTAACCCTAGCAGGGTTTTCTAGAAGTCTTTGAGGAAGGGAATCCTCTTTGGAATGGGGAGGGTTGAAAGAATCCATGGTGGATTCGAAAAGCAGATTTGAGTAGAATTTGGAGAAGGAATTGACTCTATGAGGTGCTTCCAACGGACGAAAACAACTCCTCATGCAACGGACAACCTTGACAAGATGCAAACAACACAAACAACCACACAATGAGCAACCAAACTTAGATGATTTCTAACAAAGATGTAAGTGACAAGAGATGAAGACACTCAAAGTCAACCAAGTTGTTTAAGATGATGTGACAAGATTCTTATGATTTCTCCTTTGGAACTTTAGTAGATTGATTAGGATGTGCTCTCAACAATAGGTTCCTGATAGGAGAGGGTGTAAAGCTTGATTTGACTCTAAGTGTGATCACTCCTTCACCTATGCAACCCTAGACACGGGGTGGGAAAGGTACAACCGGCCCGGCGTCCGTGTGGGAATCCACGGCTCGCGGGGACTTATGGAGGTCCCTGGTGCGATTTCCTAGTCGGCCCCAAGGAATATGGAGATGAGAGGTCCGCACACCAAGGTAGGAAAATGCAATCTAATGTATGATAATATGAATGAACCTATGTGCACTGGGGTGCATGCAAATTCTAACTTAGAATCTAGCAAGTAATTATGCACACAATGATGTAGATATGTAAACCAACCAAGGAGGAAGTCAGACAACACCCAAGCAAGAATATCACAGCAGAAACTACGAAAAGAAAATGCACCTCGGGATGCGTACCTGCCTGGAGTATATAACGGTCTATGAGACCCGCGTCAGAAGTATGTAACGGTCGAAGACCAGACCGCCATAATCAATGTAATGCAGGGAACCAGGACCGTTAGAGGAGCCAGGGAACCAGAAACAGTAGGGAAATAGAAGGGAAATCCGGGGAAAACCACACAAGGAAATGATGGCAGGTATAAAATAGAGTTCAAAACACGATTGGCACAAGTTGTCCCACCGTGATCGCCAAAAAATTATCTGTTGATTTATTTGCTTCCTTCTTTTTGTGGGTTTATGATGTATGATAAAGATGATAAGCAAAAATCAATGATCTCAATCAACCCAAGGACATGTGAACCATGAACCTAGGCAATCCGAACAAGCTCTAGCATGGGCAATGCTATCTCAATCAAACTAATCTAAAGAAAGTAAAGAAAAACACACGCCGGGGCGTGGAGCAAAAGCAAATAAAACACACCGCGTGGGTGGAACAAGCAAAGGAATATGAAGTGGGAAAGGGAAAGCTAATGCCCAATACTAAGAAAGAACGTGATCGCCACCAAAGTAAACACAAGCCAAAGACTTGAAAATACCTTGGAAATAGGTGGATGAAGCACCCGCCCACAGGACAGAGAAACCAGTGAAATCTGCAGATCAGCTGAATGTAACGGCCCAGACCCTGTGCGTCACAGAAGTGTGACGGTCGCCCGATGCACCGTTATATGAACCTGACGCGTCTTCTAAAGACCATCAGACAACCTGCAGAAATAGCTTATGAACTCTTTGAACTCCAAATCTTCCAGCCGGCCAGAAGACTTGGGCCTCGTCTAATGAACCTGTAAACCTGCCAAAGAACGTGAAACACAAGAAAACAAACCCAGATCAGCCCTTTAGACAAGCGTAGTATCAATTCTTAAAGAAATTAAGACCATTCAAAAGGAAAAGGAAGTACCGGGAAAGTTTTGGTTTTTTAACCCCTCTGGGCGTTTTAAAAGATAGGGAAGATGTTTAGATGATGAAAATAGATGCAGAACGTGGGAGAAAGAGGAGGGACAATGCTTTGAGAAAAAGGAAGAAGAACACAAGTATGACAACGATGGAGACTCAAACACAATGAAACGAATACTCCCTTCACCGTGAAGCAGATGGACTTGAGGAACAGTTCTCCTTGGTTGGATGTGGCTCCAGGATGCGGCAGCACTTCGACGTAAACTCCAGATCTTCCCCCTTTAGGCCATGAAGTCAAGGGTTCTATTTATAGGCCCTCAAAATCTCTGGTCGAGCAGAGGATAATCCAGCAAGAAAAGAGGATAACTCTTAGCAAACTCTCGAAGATAATATCACCAAGAGTCCATAGAAACAAACAGAAGGTTCTGAAGATCAGATTTGGAAGAGAAATCACAAGATCAAACTCTTATCTCGACCATGGAGTAGCAGAGAAAAGGCCTGAACTGCCAGGACTCTCTATTCGATGTAACGGCTTCTCGACAGACCGTCACAGGCAATTAACGCGCCCGGGAGAGACCGTCACTATCAACCTTATCTCAAAAGAGATAAGATCAATGGAAGAAGATCAAAACAATAGGACTCGTGAATGAAAGTAACGGCCAAGGATGAACGCGTTAGAGGGAAGTAACGGCTGCACGACAGACCGTTATACTCAATGGATAGGCCAAAGGATAAGGATTGAAACAAAGCCTTAAGTCGTAGGACTCTTCAAGATGTAACGGTCCAGGGACAATGCGTTAGATGAATGTAACGCCCCAGGTGCAGACCGTTAGAAACAATGAGGATCCAAATGATAAGAAAACTTGCTAAGCTTCATCAAACGAGAAATCGTGGAACCATACTCAACCAAGGAGCTAAGACCCATGAAATAAGCTTCAGACTGATGAAGGAGACTCAACAAAGGAATGAATAACTTGGAGCATCACATAGAATGAACAAGGAGATGACCCGACTTATCGGTCATAAAACGGGTGTCAACACCTGGTTTCCTAAGCTCTGATACCATTTGATGCGGGACAGAAGTGGGGGGTCTTCTTCATTCTGCCCATGGTCGCGCTATACACTCCTAGCGCCTTCTTGAAGAACGCGCTATATCGTCCTAGCGCGTTCTCAGACAGCAGCCCAGGACGACGGGTCTTCAATTCTGGGCCTCGTGGATGACTCTGGGGGTTCAAAACACAAGGGGAAAGCACACAGGACAATGGGCAACACACGAGGAACGCTAAAATGGAAATCAAATCAACCTAATACTATCTAGGATAACTTTGGTGAAGGCGGATGTGGGGTGAGCGGCGAGGGAAGAAAGGTGGGTGTAGATGATGCTAGGGTCGTGAGGAAGCTTGGCTGGGGCCTCTCACCCGAACCTTTCGTAGGGACGGTGCAAGCGAGCTCCATCCTAACCTTAGCAACATCCTTGGCGGTGGTGAGGGGAGGTGAACGTTGGTGGAAGAAGAACGAAGCTCCGAATGGAGCCTCACACTCGACCCCGTTTCAGAGCCGGTGCATCCGAGGCTTCGATCGTCCTCCATTGAAGGGGAAAGAGAGAGGGTCAGGGAAACAGAATTGGGCCACGCACCCAGAGAGGGACGGATGAAGGGGGTTTCCAAAGATTGAGGAAGATAGCCATGGCTACACTCATTCAAACTTTCATAGATTCATTTCTTGTTTTTTGATCAAACGAGATGGGATACATATATAGGGGAAGGGGAAGACAAAACGACGCAAGAACATTGATTACAACCACGGAAAACAGCAAACATTGAAGACTTTGGAATTCCAAGCGCCGAAAAGTTGGACCATCGGCAACTGCATTTCTGGCTGAGATCACACTAGGGACACCTAGCGCCTTCTTCCAGGTCGCGCTACCCAAAGGTAGCGCGTTCATCTTCGGCCCAACAGCTTCCATGATCATCTTTGGCCAGGCAGCTTGCTTGATTCCCATCAAACCCCTCCACTTTGGAAGGTTCATCCTCGAACCTCGTAGCTCAAGATCCCAGTTTGTGAGAACAGCCTGGTTCCCTAAGCTCTGATACCATTTGATGCGGGACAGAAGTGGGGGTGTCTTCTTCCTTCTGCCCATCGTCGCGCTATATCGTTTACGCGCGTTCTCAGACAGTAGCCCAGGACAACGGGTCCTCAATTTTGGGCCTCGTGGATGACTCTGGGGGTTCAAAACACAAGAGGAAAGCACACAGGATGATGGACAACACACGGGGAACGCTAAAATTGAAATCAAACCAACCTAATACTATCTACGATAACTTTGGTGAAGTGGATGTGGGGGTGAGCGGCGGGGAAGGAAGGTGCGTGTAGATGACGCTAGGGTCGTGAGGAAGCTTGGCTGGGGCCTCTCTGTAGCGACCCAGATTCCGGATACCCGGCATACCCGGTAGGACTACCAGATACGCGTGATACCGCATGGAACCCGCGAGGCCTCCCAAGAGTGGGAAAGCTTCGAAGGGAAAAAGGCACGTGTGGAATACATTGAAGCCGCATATATAATAGTAAGCAATTAAATTTCATTAAATTGGAGTGCTAAAGTAGCAGAAATAAAATTAGTTTTTCATTAAAAATTACAACAATTATAATTATACACCAGAGTCCAGTCCAAAGAAAAGACAAAGTACAGTCTGACAGCAAAGAACGTACACAGAAGTCGGGGGAAGCCCGACGCAGGTACAGCTGGCAGCACTAACAGATGCGCACCTCCAGGAACAGCAGAGGCAGAAGGTGAAACCCACCTGAAAAGCAGGGGTGAGTCTCTAAACAGAAACTCAGTAGGGGTCACGCGGATCCCCACTGGAAAACGCATAATGCAACGGAAGCAACTCAAACAGCAAGTGCAGTAAAGTAGAAAAAGCTACACTACAAAGCTGTAAATAGAACAGGGACAGCAGGAGTAGGGAACAGGCTAAGAGCAAGGGGAGCTCAACAACAAAGAAGAGCGAGGCCGTAAAACACGGAACACGGCCACCAAGGAAAAGTCGGCACTCTAAGCTGCTCCAAAAGGCAACAAACGGTCAACCCCAAACTCATACAGTAGGGTACACCAATCCGTCGACCAACACCAAAGAAGAAGGCAAAAGCCAACAACGCAGACAAAAAGGTCTAAAAAAGACCTAGACACACGACAACCAAACACGAGCAAAAAATGTCGTTCACACAGCCCCACGCACGACCAGAACGTCGCGCACACAACAGGACACCGACCTCTGGTATAGCCACGAGAGGGCCACTCGTAAAGGTCACAACGCACAAGAAACGCCGAGAGTCACGAGCCAAGTGACAGGAGCACCCTCCCACAAGAGGAACAGTCAGATGCGTCCACTAACGTCTTACACTGCGTCATAAGTGTCACGTCTAGCTCATCCAGAGAACGAGGAAGACTAGACACACCAAGAACCAGGTCCGAGGAACAACAGTTCCAAGGAAGAACGATAACTACGGACACAGGACCGCAGTACCACAACCACGAGTGACTAGTTAGGGTCACGCCCGTCGGCGCAAGTCCTCAGTCCCTGATCACGTGTGCACACACTGACCACTACCTAGGCCAGGCCTCTAGCTAGTATTCCCCCCGGTAGGACGCTACCGCTGACGGGGCCCACGGAACTAGCTTAAGAACCGTCTCACGGGAAACACCCCTCCACCACTCCCGGTGGGTCGGCACTCAAGAGGCCTAGGGCTACAACTAGTGGAGGCTCACAAGGCACAAACTCTAAAACACAGGTGCTAAAGCATAGACAGTCAAAGCAAGCCCTGTCTCGTGCACAACAAAGCACCAAGGCAGCCAAACAACCGCCAACAGACTCAGGACCAGGCAACTAGACCTACAACATAACGATCCTTGATTCGGACGACTCAACGGCAGGATCATCACAAACAACGGAACAAGCCGCCAATCGGTCTAATCCTAAGCCAGAAGAAACCACGCTCCGCAGAAAACAACACACGGAGAACAGAGGGGATTCCAAAAACCCTCAGCACAATTGGACACGTAAATCGAGGTAAATGATACCTCGAGGCATCCAGAACCAGTGTCTCAGACTGTACAGAACCGCCAAGACACGCACACACTAGGTCACACGTCAACCACTGGGTCACACCGGGTTGACCAGAACCTAACAACAATGCTCAAAAAGTAGGAAAGAGAATCCTACCTCAAGCAAGAAGACTCCTAGCCACCTTACAACGTAGTCTTAGCCCTCATAGGATGTCAGAAGGCCTCCACGGGACAGCGGGCAGACCACAAGGCCAAGCCAAGACAAGTAGAAACTGAAGGAACGGAAATCGGAGCACAGGGCATGTAACGCGCCACCCCTAGACCGCTACAAGCATATGACGGTCTAGACCAGGGCCGTTACACTCCGAGCGACGGTTGGGGAAGCAGCCATCACTCACACCGCCCTAACCAACTCTAAAACATAGAAAACAGCATGTAACGGCCAACACGGGGTGCGTTACACACACCTGATGCGCCAGACTAGGGCCGTCAGGGCCAACAACCCTCAAACACAAAACACACGAAGCATGTAACACGCTAGACGAGGCGCGTTACAACGAACTAACGCATGGGAGCGAACGCATTATAGCCACTTGACGCACAAGACCAGGCGCGTCAGGGCCAACACACCCACAACCACAGCTAGCTGAGAGGCATGTAACGGCCAGCACAGGGCGCGTTACAAACGCCTGACGCACAGGGGCCCCACCGTTATATCCAACAGCGCAGCAACCCTACTCAGCCAAAACAACATGTAACGGCCAGGGGCAGGCGCGTTACAAACACCTAACGCATGGGGGAACCACCGCCAGAGGCACCGCCTCAAATGGTCAACGTCGGTCAAACGGAATGTAACGGCCATAACAGGGCGCGTTACATCCATCTAATGCGCTGGGTCAAGCGCGTTAGAGGAACCGACTTAACCCAAGCAATAAACGACAAAAGAGATATAACGTGCCTCACGGGACGCGTCAGAGAAATGTGACGCGCCAGGCCTGGGCCGTCACTCTCTCAAAACCCCGAAGAAATCAATCAACCCAGACAATGTAACGGTCAGTCGTGGGGCCGTCAGAGCAAGTGACGGTCCCTGGAACGACCGCCACATCAGCTACGGCGGGAAAACAGGGGAACGGCCAAATCGGCCCGTTCCACGCCCCATTCAGGGCCGAAGCGCAGGGGAAACAAACCCAAATGCTGAAAAACAACATAAGAAGGCTAAAAAGCCCACATGCAAGCTCAAAAACACAAGATCCGGGCGATTCCAACGAATCCACCCAAAATGGGTCACCGAGGTTCCCGGACTCCTACCGGCCTCGAATGAACACCAATCAACACGAAATTAACGTGGTTGGGATCCTGACATCCCAGCGGTCAGTTTAAAACTAACTACGCTAAGAACGGTTGCCGTTTTTCGGCCAACCCTACAAACCACGAAAATCAACGTTTAGGCAAACCAAGCCCAAACTCGACCGTTTCCTTGCCGAACGACGTGCAATGGCAGGGAAAACGGAGAGGAAGAAGTGAGGATCAGTCACCCTACCTCCACCGAAGAAACAAGAGCCCTGAAAGGACTAAACCACGCCGAAATCCACTCGCGAACCGATTCACCGGCTTTGAATCCACCGTACGGGATCACGCCAGAATCGATCTGATCCTCGCCTCATCGCGCACCTAGGTAGCTCCACCACGTCCCCAGCACACGCCCCTAGGTACCCCGTCTGCAGCAGGAGCCGAGAGAGCGAAATGGGAGAGAAAACGGGAGAGAGAGACGACGGCGGTGAAATGAGATGGGAGGAGAGAGGAAGGAAAAGAAAATGGAAAGAAATTAGGAAATTTTCCTAATTTCTGAAAATTCCGAAAATGCTCCGAAAATGCACAAATTCAGAAAAATATGCAAAAATAGTCGAAACGACCGGCTCGGAGAGTACATCGTCGCTGCAGCATTCACGAGTCGAGGAACTGACAAACAAACTCACCGTAGGGTTCCATAACTAGTACGAGAGAAAAACCTACACGGCTCGTAAAACTCAACTCGAAAGCCACCAAAGCGAACCGAAACTCACCGAAACCAATCCAAAAGATCCAATGAAGATCCAGTAAGACCTACCAAGGATCCAGGGCATTACATCCTCCCCTCGTTTAAGTAATTTCACCCTCAAAATTAAGGACTAGCAAAGGAGAAGCAGGGAAGAACAACCCGACAACATAACCACGAAAGTAACACAAATCTCAAGAAACATAGCTCAGAGGAACATCGTCAGACCACCATTACAAGTACACACTCAGCTTCCAAGACACAAGTCCGCAGCACGAGCATGGCACCAAAGTGAGCACATCTGACACCTCTGAAGCAAGGGCAACGTCGTTTACGCCTCACAGAACAGGAGACACGACTGCCACAACAACAGACATCGAAGAAACAAAACGACAGACAAGGCGAGTATCAGCTTAACCAAGGGAACACAATCTCCACAGCTGACAGCTCGACGACGTCATCGGCTCCAGTGCCAAAGGCAACAGGGAACACCTGGCACACAGGACGCCAATGATAATAGCACTGCTGGACCAAAGGCACCAACAAGTCAGTCCTCACTCAGATATTACATCTGACCGAGTCGCAAGCCACTCTAGGGAAAAGAGTACAGCAAGGCTAACCGACACTTCCAGGTCCAAAACAGAGACACACAATCATAGAGAAACAGCGCCAAAACAACAACAATAGCAACACTCGCAGAATTCCAATTCCGTTCCAAACACAGAACCAAGGAACACATCTGCAAGCAGGGTCACATTAAGGCACACAAACAGCTGAACACACGACCATAAGAGACGGGTCACACATCAGACTGCTCACCAAGAAAAGACCCACAACAACGAGAAACAATAATCTCAGGGAACTGTGGACGCGGGATTTTTATCTTATCTTTATTTATTTATTTTTTATTATTATTTATTTATTTATTGATTTATTTATTTATTGGTTCATTGGCGTGCCAGTCACCGAAGTGACAATTTTATTGTGCGCTCGATCTGACATGGTCAGTCGATTGTGAGTGATCGTGTCTGGACTAGAAGTCCGTCATACCATGAACGTTATGACGTTAATTACGTCCTTCTAAGGAAGGACAACCCTTGATTAAACGCTAAAAGTAGGAGGATGACAGCGGTAAAGCCACATGCTCAAGAGAGACGGAAGTCGTTCATTTGCAAACGTTAAATGGATTAGACGGAGCCGGGGTTGGTTATTTTCGGGATAAAACCGACGGCAAATTCCCACCATCTTGGACCATGCCAAGTGGGGAATAGGGAACCACCCATGCAGTGGCAGGGTGGGATCCGTAAGAGATCGGGCATAACTGACCCAGAATCCGAGTAAGCACCGGCATGACATGACGCGCCCTGTGCGTACGCGATGTTGCATCTATATCCTCCCCTTCAAAGGACCATCGGAGAGCATGTAGGGACATGGCTCCGTGGGCCAACGGGGTTGAGAGGTAGGACATTACAGCTACCTGGCAAGGTATGTGTAAATTTTGGCAGCATGTCCCCTCAACTTGGATTATGCCAAGGGAGGATAGGTTATCATCCACGGAGTGCCGGGATGACAACCGAACGGGGATGGGCGTCGGGCCCCGGGACATTGCTTATCTTTATTCCATCGTTTAATATCCCCTTGAAATCCCTCGGAACTCATGTAATGACATGGCCCTTTGGGTTCATAAGGGTGAAATCCGGATCGGGAATGAATACTGTAGGGGAGGACTTCCCCATTACTATATCTTCTCAGGGCACTCATGACGATCTATGAACATCCCCAGGGCATGTGTGTATGGAGACCAAAATTGAAGGATATCAGTGTAGAAGAGGGCCTCTGACTGGGTTTTATCGGCTGAAGGAGGAGGGGCTCTCGGCACGGTTTTGATTGGCCAAAAGGAGGTTCTCGGCGTGGCTTCAATTGGCCGGAGAGGGAGCTCTCGGCATGGGTTTAGTAGGCCGAAGGAGGGTCTCGGCGCGGCCAGATGAAAGGGGGAAGGCTCTCGGCGTAGGGCTTCCCGGCGCGCTCCTGGGCGCGCCGGGAAGGTGGCGCCGGGAAGGTGGCGCCGGGGGTGAATGGCTGACAAGGAGGAGGGGCTCTCGGCGTAGGGTTTCCCGGCGCGCTTCTGGCCACGCCGGGAGTCTGCCGCCGGGAGCCTTGCACATAGACTCACGTGAAAAGGGTTAAAACAGATTGGTTTGTCGTTTAGCTAAGGGGACAGACCTCTCGGCAGAGGGGTTTTCGGCGGGCAATTTGTGCGCCGAGAAGGTAGATTTGCTGCAGGGTTTCATCGTTTTCCAGAGCTCGAACGATGCTCTGTTTCAGGGATTTTTGAGTTTCTGGATGCGATTGAAGCTGAACTTGGGATGCGAACAAGGGGATTTCATGGATGCTTCTGTTAGGAGGATACCAAGGAAATCTGGGGGTGGAATTGATGGGGAAATGAGGCCGTCGTATAGCCTTCTGAAGGATGCATTTCTTCCTGTTGCCGGTCGGGGGGGCTTCAATGAACTTTGAGAATTTTGGCAGCATTTCCCCTGCGGTCAGCATTTGCCAGGAGATGATGGGCAATCACCCACGGAGTGCCGGGGTAAAAGCCAAACAGAAGGGTACTGGACCCCTGGCCATATACATGCCTGCAGCACCATTTTGATGTTCCTTTAGAGGTCCATGAAGCTTATGCAGTGGCATGGCTCCGTCGCCTCGTAGGGTTATGCAGAGGATTTTCTCTGATCATCTGATGTTCAGCCGGTCAAGAGATTGCTGTCTCTGACCCTGAACTAACTGTGAACTCGACAGAAATCCACGATGCTCCGGAGGGTCTATCGTACCATGGAAGAAAGGAGAGGGACGGAGCCCAATAACCCATTGAACAAGGGTTGGGGTTCCACCTTCATTCTTCACAGGAGGACCGACTCCGGGATATGAAGCACCGGCCGAAAATCAAAAGCATCTAAGCAATGGACAAGCGGATGCAAAAGAAATAACGGAAGAGGATAACAGCAATTTCAATCCATCAGTACCCAAACAGGCCACTGTAATATTCTATTTCGATGCATTTCCCAGACTTACATTGCTCATAGAGAGGGAATGAGGCACAGGGAGATACAAATCGAGGCCGGGATTGTCCGGTTACACTCTATCAATCGAGATGAAACTCTAAAGATTACATGAAGAAAAAGAGAAAAGAAAGCATGGGGGAGGGCGGAGCATTGACTCCTCTCCCTCCCCAGTGCCCACCTGGAACCTTCCTTCTTCTTCTCTTCTATTTCTTCTCTTCTCTTTTGGTTGAGGGGGGCTCTCGCTCTCTGAGCAGGACTCCCTCTCTATCTTTCTATTGCTCTATCTTTTTCTTCTTTTTTTCTTCCGATCGATCCCCTTTTCCAATCGATCCCCTTTTTGTTCAAAGGAAGGGGGTTTTTATAACCCTTTTCTCCCTCTCGGCAGCAGCATCACGGCTGGGTTTCGGCTTGAGCTTCCCGGCGCGCATTTGACCAGGCTCTCGGCGCCCTCTTGGGCTTCGGCAAATGGCTCTCGGCGCCATCTTTTGAGGCCCAATTAAAGCCTTTTTTGTGGCCACTTTCACAGACCCATTTGGGTCTTTCAAGGACATCATCACCCGAAAGGGCCTTTCATTCATGACATATCTTGTATCGAGATCATCATTACGGTTTTCATCAGTCTGTAGACCGGGATTTCATTGTCCGTAGACAGGGGTTTCATCGGTATTGCCACTTGAATGGTGACAATGCCGGGTATCATTTTATCGATATCGTCACTTGAATGGTGACGAGATCGGACATCAGCTTTAGTCTAGGAAGACCTCAGCCGGGTGTGTAATCTGTGGAGACCATTCTTCTTCTGTTCTGACTTTGCAAAGCGTTTGCCATCTTCATCTGCCGGTACCGGCTTCATCTTCATCTCATATTACATCTGTCAGCAAGCCGACATCTGACTCATCTTGACATATCATCCGTGGATTCTTGGGCGAAACGGTAGTACAGCTCTCATTAAAGGGCTGGAAGGTCTCATCAGTCGAGTGACTGCTGCTTTATCAGTGTTGCCGTCTGAGTGACATTGGCACCGGACATCAGCTTGGCCAACAAGGGTTTTAGCTGGGTGAATGGTTGACGAGCTTCATCAATGGTCTTTCACTGTTAGTCTGACCTCTTTTCAGTTGCGCTTCCATCCTTGATCATTTTCCAGGTGTCAACAAATGCCCCCCACCTGCGGGCGGCGTAAGCGCAGAATAAGCGGCACGGGGCCTGCAGGTGTCTTTCATCATTTGAGGATATCTTCCTCCATTTGTCTTCAATCCGGTTTTCGGACCTGATTATCTCGTAGCAACACTATGCTGCATATGGATATTTCATTTTCATACTTTCCCATTTTCATATTTTCTGCCTTTATTTTCAGCCTTTAAAGCTTCTCGGCACGGGGCCATGGGCTTCTCGGCGTGACCTTCTCGGCGCGAGGCCTTCTCGGCCTGCAAGACCTCCCGGCGCGAAGCTTCTCGGCGCGGGGGGTCTCTCGGCGCGGCCTGGTTGGCTGGGCTCTCGGCCTGGGGGTCTTCTCGGCGCGCCCTGGCCGCAGGGGGCCTCGGCCTGGGGTTCTCGGCCTGGGGGTCTTCTCGGCGCGCCCTGGCCGCAGGGGCCTCGGCCTGGGGTTCTCGGCGCGCCTTTTGGCCGTCGGGAGCCCTCGGCCTGGAGGTTCTCGGCGCGCATTCGGCCGCGCCGAGAACCCATCGCTCCGGGCCCTACTTAAGGCGCCGATGGCTTGTTTTCCCTCATTCTTCATCCTTTTTTTCTCTTTCTTCAGCTTTTCTCTCCATTTCTTCTCTTCGGCGCGAGCCGTCTTCATCCTCTCGGCGGTGGCCGCGAGTTCTTCCGTCCCGGGTATGACGTCTTTTGGGGATTTAATCCCTTTGCTTCCGGGATCACCCCCTCTTGGTTGGTGACTCCCTATTCTTTTTGGGCAGACCCCGAATAAGGGGAGATGCTGCCGAAATTTTTATAGAATCTCATGTTGCAATCCCTATAAGACTGACTTTTAATCCATATTTCTTCTTTTGTTTGCAGATATAGCAATGGCTTCTGGCTCTGCTGCTGCATCTTCCGGAGCTGTTGGAGCTAGTTCATCGGCCCAGCCAGACATATCTCGGGCCACAGTAAATTGGTTGAACGTGCACAGCTTGGATTTCGGATATGATAGAATAGCTTCAGTTGACGAATCGTCTGATTCTGAAACTGACACAGTGTCGACGGCCCGGGTATACTCCACGGTGACCGAGACATGCTTCAGGCGGGATAATAACTACCGGCCAGACTTCCCGAAGGATCGCCACTTGATGCCGTTCATCCGGACTTTCACAGTGGGTGGCTTGCGAGATTATCGGATAGCTCGCGTAGTTGAAGCTGCCATCCTTGCCGAGCGAGATAGTCTGAAGGACTCAGTGTATCGCAGCAAGGCCATCTATCTTCCTGGGGAAAAGCGCGACTGGGATGCCGTCCTTGGCATATCGGAGCTGGAACCAGAGAAGAAGATGCTAGTCCGGGCCCCGGAATTCACACCAGCCCGGTGGGATAATGCTGGCGGCCGAGTTCATAGGGAGAAGCCCGGCTATGGCATGTTTTTGGCACCATTAAAGTGGGGATATCGCGAAGAACCCTTCGTGCTGAATTGTTCGGCCGTTCAGTTTAAGTACCTTCTGGCCGCCGGCTGGTTTGGAGACACCAAAATCACTGACGCTCATCTATTCCGAGTGGGGGCAGTGGAGTTTACAGAATTTGTTCTGCTAGAGTATGCCCCCCTGCTAATCAGAGCAGGGGTGTACCACAGTGTCTTCGCTTCCAGATTCCGGTATCCCATATCCCGGGGGCTGTGCTGTGGGATGTTTGAAGTGTTCTGCCCTTTGTTCAACACTTTCTATACAGCAGAGGGGGAGACATCCCTGGATCTCTGGAGTTTATCACAGCTTTCCGGCCTGCCCATTGATGGCGAGCCGTATGAGGAGGTTTGCTTGTCGGATTCCGAGAAGGATAGCTCTGATGGCGAGGGGAAGTACTCCCTCGGCTTCTCATATCGATACCTGATGAAGGTATACCGCTCCATCTGTCTGGCGTACAGCAGGGGGTCCTCTAAAGGCTATCAACCCAGAGAGAGAGGTAGCAAAATGAGGGTCCGGATAGGGCAGTGGGTCCAGTATTTCTTTGACGGTCCCCTGAAGTATGCAGACTTTCCTTCTATGGGTCCGGCTGCTAGAAGCAGGTAAGGGCTCCCCGTTATAAGTCGGCGCTACCTCTTCATTGCGCCGTGCAGGCAGCGGCGGTCCCAACCCAGCAGGCGTAGACCCCATCACACATTGTGCAGCTTATTTTACATTTTGGCTGTGCACTTTTGCTCTCCCACAAGGGGACGAGACAGTCATTCGGCCAGAGGCCATATATCCAGCTTGTCAGATGGCATGGGGGATGAAGCTGTCGCTCTGCCCAGTGGCCCTGTGTTTGATATATAAATCTTTGGGGGACCTGTACAAGCATCGGACTCCCCGTTCTTTGAGGACCGTGGGTCCTTTTCATTTCTTCAACGCCTGGGTCTGCAGTATATTCCCCGAATTAGCTCCGAGAACCTTGCAGGCGGATACAGTGTCACCCAGGATGATTGAATTTGCCAGTGCTGAGCCTGGTCCCTTTTATGATCAGCTATTTAAAATCAGGGGCCGACTGATAAAGGTACCAGTGGACG
The DNA here is from genome assembly GCA_022559845.1 of Amorphophallus konjac. Taxonomy (NCBI): domain Eukaryota; kingdom Viridiplantae; phylum Streptophyta; class Magnoliopsida; order Alismatales; family Araceae; genus Amorphophallus; species Amorphophallus konjac. The sequence goes on from CM040127.1 coordinate 212,701,435, forward strand.
CTCCTGGTAGCATACATTTCTGGAGCTTGGCAGCAGGTTCAGCTCCTTTGATTGATCCTCAGAGAGAATGCAAGCTGGAGGAGATAGAAACATATATCCACCCCATCTCCGGGGTCAACACTGCTCGGCCGATCCTGGAACCGGAGCTGGTGAGATGGGCCATGGCAATTCGGCCCAGTGTTTTGGTTTATAGGAAGGGTGGCCTGCTTCTGTTGGAGCCATATTATCCGTTCCGCTTTGGGCGAAACTTCGGCTACGACCAGCATATTCCTACTTCGGTTGCCCAGTTTCCCCTAGACAGCCGGGCCAAGCACGGGTCCCTCATTGTTGGCGAGGGCCGGTTGTGGTGGGATTTCTATCATCGCCAGGATGACATAGTTTTCAGGGTGCCCATTGTTTCTAATCGTGTCCCCCGGGTGACACCAGAATACATCAAATGGTGGAATATCCGGACCGGCTTTTATAGGGACGGCAGGGGTGCCTTCTGGGACGTTGCAGAGCGCTCCTTCCTGAAACAGCAACCTGGGCCAGTGTTTGATATTTCCGAGGCCCACTTGAAAAAACTTTACTCACAGCATCTGAGGGAAGCAGAGAATTATCTGACTCAGCGGCGGGCCTTGAAGGAAAAGAGTTCCGAGCCGCTTGCTCCTGTCTTTGCTGCCATCAACGAGGACACCTTTATGCAGAGCTTGAAACATCTGAGCCATGTAGGGGGCGCTCGCTTGGAGGAGCAGCAGTATCCATTCCCTGTTGAAGAGCCGCTCCCGACAGTAGCTTCCTGGAGGGGTCCAGTTGATAAATTTCATCCATATAGGACGTTTGTACGCCGAGAAGATAGAACTCAGACGTATTATAGACAAACGTCCTGGCTGTTCATTCTGCTGAATTTGCATGGATTATCTGCAGAAAGCCCGATAGCCGGTATTTTGAACAAGCCACTGTTTATATCATTTCATTATGTCGATGGCTGGGGCATGGACCATCTTGACTTGTTTCGCTGCCTTGACTTTCGCGGCCATAATGATCTGGCAGCTTTGGTAGAGAAGTGCCAGCTATTTGGTGATGTGTGCTGGCTCATCAAGGAGGCTGCTTCCCGCTCCAAGGAGGTAGCTTACATGTACTGGCCACTTTCTGTATTCTATGACGGCCCGGCAGGTAAGATTTCTTCTTTTCTGATTGCAGTGTTTTCTGCTTAGCATCTGAACTTTGCATCCGCTGATCCCATCATTCTTCTGCCATTCTTAACAGACCGGCCTGATATAAAGCGGCAGGGACTCTATAGAAAGATTATTGCGCAGGCCGAGAAGCCCACTTATTTTGAAGTTCCTGCTGCAGCACCGACCACTACTCCCATGCCTCCTGGCAAGAAGAGGAAGGCTTCCGCAGTCAAGACTGCGGTTGGGAAGGCCAGGAAGGCCAAAAAGGCCCACATTCAACAGTCGACTTCGGTGGCGATGGATACTGGGACCCCTCTCCCTGACATTCCATCATTCGATGAGTTTGAGCTACAAAGGGAGGCTGCTTCGACACCGGTTCAGGGTAACATCAACAACTTGTATTTGCATTCTTCACTGTCTTCTGCAGGATCTGAAAGAAATCTTTGAATCTGACCCATTCTTTTTGCACAGCTGAAGAGACAGTCATGGCACCTTCTGTGGTGGAGACCAGATTGCCTTCTCCTACGCCGGCTAGTGAGGCGGGGGGTAAGTGTATCTTCTCATCTGTTTCATATCTATATTTGTTTTCTTTGCTACATTTCTCAGAGGTCTCTTTTTGGCATCAGCGGCAGGCGAGGAGCAGACTGAGACTGTGGTGATAGAAGAGTTGCTTCAACCACAGGAAGGTCACAAGGCTCAGTTGAAGCAGCGTGCCGTTCCGGCCAGGCGCATAATTACCCGGTCTACATCTCGGCATGTTTTGGAGGTGACCCCACAGCGTATAGCTAGTGTGGAAATATCTTCTGGCAGCTCTAAGGCCGCCTCTGATGAGGAGGAAGCAACCTTCAGCGACAGTGAGGGAGATGCTCCCGAACCAGAGGCCCCACTTGTATTTGCAAAGGGTGTTTCATCTTTTCAGCCGGCTAAGCTGGTGGTGTTATCTCCTGAGGAGGAGTTGCAGGAGGAGTTTGCCGGGCTCGATACCGAGATTGACATAACTCCACCGTTTGTCATTCCGACTACGGAGCTTCCTTCTCTTTCACCCCACTCCGAGGATGTGGACCCTGCTTCAAGGGTGGGTTCCTTTTCATGTTTGTTGCTTCATCTGCCCCTTCTTCTTTTATATCTAGCACTGAAGTTGCTTTGTTTTGGTCTCAGGGCGTTGCCATTGCTAGCTCAGACACAACTGCGGCTATCACGGACATTTCTTCCATAAACTGGGCTATTGTCCCTTTCCAGCCGTTAACTTGCACGGGAATTCCCGAGATCATTCGCCCTGTGCCGGCGCGGATACAGTCCTCGACAGATTTAGCATCGTTGGACTTAGGATCACCAGGAGAGATTTCCATCCTCGTCAGGGCCTCAGAGTTCAGAGCTGAAGCAGACCCAGCCAGAAGCTCTGCTTTCATACCGGCTGCCATCATGTCAATTGCGCCTGAGTCAGCAGCCCCCGCCACAGTGGCTATAGAAACTGGATTTCTGCCTTTACAGACTAGAGACCCTTCGCCCCCATTATCAGGAAGAGGAGCTGAAGATGAAGCCCTTATTCAGAAGATTCATGAAGAGATAGCTCCATCATTCATCGGTCCTCCCTCCGCTGATGTTCAAGCCATAGCGCCCGAGACGGAGGGGGAATCTTCAGTTCAGCCAGAGGGCTCGGAGAGGGATCGGCCAGTTCTTCCAGCAGATTTACCGTCTTCATCCTCTCAGCCGGATGTCGCACTGTGGGCAGACATTGATAGCGAAGTGACCTTCGAAGTGATCCCCTCTGCTTCTTTTGGCTTTGCATCGTCCGAGAGCTTTGTCTGGCAGAACCTGGATATGCTGCGCCAGCTGGTAGAATCTCAGCCTGGCTTGACATATTTGCAGCTGAAGGAAATTGCTGATCGCTTCACTGCCGGTCTGCAGGCTATGGGTTGCCCTCTGGACACATGGGCTCAGCGGGTCTTGCTTTTGCTTAAATTCGTGCATCGGAGGGATTTCCTAGCACGGACCATGGTTGATAAGCTAACGGCGCTGAAATTGCAGAGGTCAGAATGCAAGTCCGAGTTGGGGAAGCTGACACTTATGCTTGATGGACGCCGAGCTGAGCTAGAAGGTGCCATTCAGCGGGAAGAAGCTGTGCGGGGCCGGATAGCCCTACTGGAGATGGAACTCTCTGGACTTCGAGCCGAACTGCAGCAACTCTCCTTTATCCGGCCGCAGTCTGAAGAGGAGGTAGCCTCGCTGGAGGGACGGGTGATGTCTCTTCAGGACATGTCCATTGGGCTTCAGGAGGAGGAAGCGCGCCTTCATGAGCTAGGAGCCGCCCCTTATGTGGGTCTTCTAGCCTTCGAAGATATATTCCGGCGGCCGTGAATTGTTTACTCCTCCTTTTTTGTTCTCTTCTGTAATGTAATGTCCCCTCGGGGCCCTTTATGTATTCCCTTTTTATTGGAAAGGAATCCCTTGGCTTCAAGCGTCTCCATCTTACTTTGCATATGGTTTTATTACTTTGGGAAGTGGGGTAGCGGTTTTGACAATCCCTCATGCGAACAGCCCGTACTTGGCAGGAGAGCGTCCACCCCTTCAGAGAAAGGATGGGGGACTCGCTCCACCGCGTGACGGCATCCGAAGAGGTGCTCAAACCGGATTTTGTGAGTGGCAGCAAAAATCCTTCCGGCCATGTGCGCCGTAAAGGAGACAATTTGCAGGAGTGTGAAAGGAGAGGTTCCATCAGAACAGACGTGAGGTCTAGACTGGGTAGGGGTTATAGTAGGTGGGACAATTAAAGGATATGTGGTTTTCATCAAGACAGACATAGGGTCTGAACTGGATAGGGTTTCATCCTTGATCGGGCGAAATGCCAGTCGATCAATAGTTGGTTTCATCATCGATATTGGGTTTATATCGATGCAAAGGGATTTATAAGTTTCATCAGAATAGACGAAAGGTCTAAACTGGGTAGGGTTTCATCCTTGATCGGGCGAAATGCCAGTCGATCAATAGTTGGTTTCATCACCGATATTGGGTTTATATCGATGCAAAGGGATTTATAAGTTTCATCAGAATAGACGAAAGGTCTAAACTGGGTAGGGTTTCATCATTGATCGGGCGAGGTGCCGGTCGATCAACAATTGATTTCATCATCGATATTGGGTTTATATCGATGCAAGGAGATTTCATAATTTTCATCAGAATAGACGAAAGGTCCAAACTGCATGGTTTCATCATTGATTGGGCAGGGTGCCCGTCGATCAACAGCTGGTTTCATCATCGGTATTGGGTTTATACCAATGCAAAGATTTTATAAGTTTCATCAGAATAGACGAAAGGTCTAGACTGGATAGGGTCTCATCATTGATCGGGCGAGGTGCCAATCGACCAACGGTGGGAAGTGTGTGAAGGTGTAGGTCTCATCAGGACAGACGTAAGGTCTATTCCAATAGGTTTTATCGCAGGTGGGACTTTGCCAAGAAATGCGTAGGTTTTATCAGGACAGACGTAAGGTCTGAACTGGATAGGCCTTAGTAAAAATGTTGATGGGTTTCATCGTCGGTGGGACGTTTGAAAGAGGGTGCGTAGATTTCATCAGGACAGACGTAAGGTCTATCCTGGAAAGGTTTTATCATCGGTGGGGCGTGGAACCAGTTGACCGACGGAAGGCTTCATCAATAGAAGGGAGGTAAAGGTAGCGTGCCGGTTGGCATGGAACTTTTAAATTACCACATTACTGACCCAAGTGCCCTTTCGGGTTTTCACCGGAGCCAGCCCCCTCTCGCTTTTGCCCACGCGCCCTTTCGGGTTTTCACGTGGCGGGGTACCCGATTTTGCCTGCGGTGCCCTTTCGGGTTTTCACCACAGCTGGGTTTTTGGCCATTTTTGCCCTTATCCGGGATGTCCGAACAAGTCTGGCGGGGTATCTCTATTTTTAACCCCATTTTTTTATATATATACATATGTTTCCTGAATTGGGACTTCAGCACGGATCAGGCGATGTGCTGCTTCATTAGTGCATGCTCTTATCATCGGTATTGGGTATATACCGACGCAAGGATTTTATAGGTTTCATCAGGGTAGACGTAAGGTCTACACTGGGCTGGTTTTATCATTGATCGGGCAAGGTGCCGATCGACCAATGGTAGGTTTCTTCACGGCGGGACGTAAAGGGGTATGCAGATTTGATAGGACGGGTTTCTTTGTCGATCGGGCAGGATGCCCATTGATCAAAGGTGGGTTTCATCATCGGTATTGAGTTTATACCAATGCAAGGATCTTATGAATCTCATCAGAATAGACGTAAGGTCTACCCTGGGCTGGTTTTATTGTTGATCGGGCAGGGTGCCAATCGACCAACAGCAGGTTTCATCATCGGTATTGGGTTTATACCAATGCAAAGATTTCATAGGTTTCATCGGGACAGACGTAAGGTCTAAGCCGGATAGGTTTCATCATTGACCGGGCAGTGCGCCTAATCGGTCAACAGCTGGTTTCATCATCGGTATTGGGTTTATACCGACGCAAAGATTTCATAGGTTTCATCGGGATAGACGTAAGGTCTAAGCCGGATAGGTTTCATCATTGACCGGGCAGTGCGCCTAATCGGTCAACAGCTGGTTTCATCATCGGTATTGGGTTTATACCAATGCAAAGATTTCATAGGTTTCATCGGGATAGACGTAAGGTCTAAGCCGGATAGGTTTCATCATTGACCGGGCAGTGCGCCAATCGATCAACAGCTGGTTTCATCATCGGTATTGGGTTTATACCGACGCAAAGATTTCATAGGTTTCATCGGGATAGACGTAAGGTCTAAGCCGGATAGGTTTCATCATTGACCGGGCAGTGTGCCAATCAATCAACAGCAGGTTTCATCATCGGTATTGGGTTTATACCAATGCAAAGGTTTCATAGGTTTCATCAGGATAGACGTAGGGTCTAAACTGGATAGGTTTCATCGCTGATCGGGCAGTGTGCCAATCAATCAACAGCAGGTTTCATCACGGTATAGGGTATACACCAATGCAAGGGTTTCATAGGTTTCATCGGCATAGACGTAAGGCCTAAACCGGACAGGTTTCATTGCTGATCGGGTGAGTGTGCCCATTGATCAGCAGCAGGTTTCATCACGGTGGGACCTGGGACAAGGTACGAGGGCTTTTATCAGGACAGACGTAGGGTCCGTACTGGATGGATTTGATCGTTGATCGGACAAGGTGCCGGCCGATCGACGAGAAGTTTATGACGGGAGGTGAGGTTTCTTTAGGATCACCATATTACTGGCCCAAGCGCCCTTTCGGGTTTTCACCGGAGCCAGCCCCCTCTTGCTTTTGCCCACGCGCCCTTCCGGGTTTTCACGTGGCGGGGTACCCGATTTTGCCTGCAGTGCCCTTTCGGGTTTTCACCACAGCTGGGTTTTAGCCATTTTTGCCCTTGCTCGGAAAACCTGAACAAGACCGGCAGGGTATCTCTATTTTTAACCCCATTTTTATTTATTTTCATTCTTTTATTCTCTCTTCCCCTCTTTTTGGGAGGGTGACAAGTCGACTGTCATTAGATCATGATAAGGGATGGCTCGGCTAGGGCGGAGTGCCGCTAGACCAAGGGAGCAGGGTAGCTCGGTTAGGGCAGAGTGCCGCTGGACCAAGGAGGAAGGGTAGCTCGGTTAGGGCGGAGTGCCGCTAGACCAAGGAAAAGGGTAGCTCGGTTAGGGCAGAGTGCCGCTAGACCAAGGAGGAAGGGTAGCTCGGTTAGGGCGGAGTGCCGCTAGACCAAGGAAAAGGGTAGCTCGGTTAGGGCGGAGTGCCGCTAGACCAAGGAAAAGGGTAGCTCGGTTAGAGCAGAGTGCCGCTAGACCAAGGAGGAAGGGTAGCTTTTAGCCCGCTGATTACTCGGGGAATATTGGTTGGGCAGCATGATACAGCTTTAGGTGTCTACCGTTGAGTGGTGAGAATTGGATTTCCCCTCGATGGTTAACAACCATGTAGGCCCCTCCTTCGTAGACCCTATATATCACATAAGGACCTTCCCAATTAGGATTCAGCTTTCCTTTTGGGTTGGACGCCATAACTTCTCTTTTCTTGACCATGACGAGGTCACCTTTCTTAAATTCTCGTCCTTTTACGAGTTTGTTGAATGCAGTGGCCATGCGGGCCTGGTACATCTGGATATTCTTCTGAGCTTGGAGGCGCTTCCCTTCCAATTCAGCCAATTCTTGTAATCTTCTTTCTGCATTGGTTTGTTCGCCACGGGCCAGGTCATATTGGACTGCCACCCTGAGTGACGGGACTTCCAGCTCCAGTGGAACTACTGCCTCTGAGCCGTATACCAGTGAGTATGGCGAGCACCCTGTAGGTGTCTTGAAGACAGTGCGGTATGCCCATAGAGCTTCATACATCTTTTCTTCCCAGTCCTTCTTATTAGAACTGACGACTTTAGCCAACAAGGTGCATAACGTTTTGTTGAAGGCTTCTGCCAATCCATTTGCCTGTGGATTGTAAGGAGTGGAAGTCCTCCACTCGATCTTATACTTCTCGGCAAGCCGATAGATCTTTTGATTTTTGAAATGACTTCCATTATCAGATATTATTCGGCTGGGGATCCCAAACCGGAAGATAATGTTCTGTTTGATGAATCTGGCAACCAGCTCACCAGTCACTTCTCGTAATGCTATAGCTTCCGCCCATCGAGAGAAGTAATCTGTTATTGCCAGTATGTACTTATGTCCGGCTGAGGAGGTCGGTAGTGGGCCGACTACATCGGTTCCCCATTGTGCAAACGGCCAGCTAGGGACTGTAGGGTGCAGAACGGCAGGTGGCCTTCTAGGCACAACAGCATGCTCCTGACATTTCTGACATGACTTTGCAAACTTGCAGCAATCTTCAAACATAGTGGGCCAATAGTAGCCCAGCTTCTTGATTTCTATCTTCATCTTAGGGCCAGCTTGATGAGCACCTGCCGTCCCAGCATGTATTTCTTTCATTGCTTGCCAAGCTTCCTTAGTAGACAGACAGCGGAGCAAAATCTTCTTGCGTGCATCTGCCATTATTCGGAACAGAGTTCCATTTCTGAATTCATAAGAATCTTTGATCCTTAGAAGTTTCATCTTTTCTTCTCTTTTCTGTGGCAGCTGTTGGTGTAAAACCATTGTAGCAGGTGCTGTCTCCAATCAGATGCCTGTTCTGTACTGATCGTGGCGACTTCATTTTCTTCGGGGCAACCTTCTAGCATGCTGGGGACTTGCCGCCGATTTATAACAACAATGTTCAGTGTCTCATCCGGTGGGACTGCTATTGAGCTGGCTAGCTTTGCCAATGCATCTGCCTGGGCATTATGTGCACGGCCCACATGCTTGAGCTCAATATGATAGAATTTCGCCATGAGGCGCACAGCTTTTTGGTGGTAGGGGTTCAACTCCGGCTTTCGCACTTCGAACTCACCTTGGATTTGCTTTATTATCAACATTGAATCCCCGAATACCTGAAGCATCTGGATGCCCATGTTGAGGCTGATGTGCAACCCGATTATCAGAGCTTCATACTCGGCTTCATTATTAGTGCAGGGCTTGTTTATAGAACAGGAAGTATGCACAACCTCCCCCTCTGGCGATCTTAGCACAATACCGGCTCCGGCCCGTATTCTGGTCTTTCCATCGGAGTCCGTCTCTGTTCTAGATGCTCCATCAAAGAATAGCTGCCACATAGTTGACTGAGCCTGGCAGGCTTCTAATGTTTCATCATCGGGTAACTCAGTCCCCAACATATCATTCTCTGGCACAGGGTGCTCTGCGAAGAAATCGGCCACGGCCTGTCCTTTTATTGCCCTCTGGGGTATATATGTGATATCGAATTCCATCAGAATTACTGCCCATTTGCCCAACCGGCCTTTCAGTACTGGCTGAGTCAATATGTATTTGAGCGGATCTGCTGCAGATATCAATCTGATTTCGTGTGACAGCATATAGTGCCGGAGCTTCTTAACGGCAAAGACTAGTGCCAAGCATGTCTTTTCTATATAGGTGTAGCTTTCTTCAGTTCTAATCAGCCTCCGACTCAGGTAGTATAGAGCCTGCTCTTTGCCTTCTTCATTTATCTGTGCTAGCATTGCCCCCAGGGAACAATGTGTGGCTGCAATGTATAGTATCAGGGGCTTGCCCTTAATAGGTGCCCCCAGTACTGGAGGGGTCTTGAGATATTCTTTCAGCTTCTCAAAGGCTTCCTGACAGCCATCGTCCCAGAGGAACGGTACATCTTTCATCATGAGCTTGTGAAAAGGGTGGCATCTCCCCGACAGATTTGATATGAATCGTCGGATGTAGGCCAAACGCCCTTGTAGAGATCTCAGCTCGTGGAGATTCCTTGGTGGAGGGAGCTCCTGGATAGCTTTAATCTTGGATGGGTCGATCTCAATGCCCCTATGACGGACGATGAACCCAAGGAATTTTCCACTGGACACGCCGAAGGCACATTTCATAGGGTTCATTTTGAGCTCATATTTGCGCAGCCTCTGGAACACTACTCTCAGATCCTGCAAATGGTCTTCTTTTCTGCTGGTTTTCACCACCAGGTCATCAATGTAGCACTCTACCTTCTTGAAGAGCAAATCATCAAAGATCTTTGTCATAGCTCTTTGGTAAGTAGCGCCGGCATTCTTGAGGCCGAACGGCATCCTTTTGTAGTGAAATATCCCCTTCGGGGTGCGGAATGCAGTGTGCACTCTGTCTTCTTCAGCAATCCAGATCTGGTTATATCCGGATGACCCATCCATGAATGACAGGGCTTCATGGCCAGTGGTTGCATCGATCATTACTTCAGTGATTGGCACTGGGAAATCATCTTTCGGGCAAGCCTTATTCAGGTCCCTGAAATCCACACATATTCTGATCTGCCCATTTTTCTTCTTCACGGGCACTATATTGGCCAGCCATGTAGTATACTGGTTCTCTTCAACAAAGCCCACATCGATCAGCTTGTCGACCTCTTTGTTGATCTGATTTATCAGTTCGGGACGCATTCTCCTGGAAGGCTGCTTCACAGGACTTGCCTCTGGGTTTATCGCCAAGCGGTGCTGTGCCACATCAGAACTCAGTCCTGGCATTTCATCATATGTCCATGCGAAGCAGTCTCGGAATTCTTTCAAAAACTGAATATACTGTTCTTTGACAGCTGGCTCCAGCAGTGCACTGAGGAATGTAGGCCTTGGCTCATCTGCTGACCCCAGATTCACTTCTATCAGCTCATCGACGGTGGCTTGGCCTCCGTCTTCAACTTCGGGTGGGGCTTCTTGCAAATCAATAAAGCCTCCCGGGATATAATCTTCTTGCTCTCATGATTTTCTATTTCATCAGATTGGTCATCAGCAGATGCTGGTGCATCGTGTAAGGCCAATACGGCCGGATTCTGTTCAGTCTGCCCCGAGGACGTGACTGGCTCAGCGGAAAACTTCGAAGTGGAATCTTCCGTGCTTAGAGGCTCTTCTGATGTGGGCTCCCCTGAGAGGTCATCATTATGTAGAGCTCGGAATTCTTCTAGAATGCGCCCAAACTCCAGGCACTCTTGCAGCTCTCTGGCTACTTGATCTTCATCCGGGGTTCCCGTATCAAATTTCGCTTCATCCTGGAACAGATCCTCCTTGCAAGATAGATCTTCCCAGTACCAATCTCTCTTGTCTCGTCAGGTACCCCTATCCCTGACAGATTGTCTGGGATTTCATTGTCCACTACGGACTGATAAATGATTTCTTCATCTTCCGAAGGGTATTGGTCATAGTCCATCCCAGGGGAATCTTCATGCTGGTAGAAGGCAGAGATGACATCTACCTCAGCTTCATAGTATTCTTGCAGGGTATAGCCCAGTCCCGGGTGCTGTGTGATCTTCCTCAGTTCTTTATTATCTCGAGGTGGATCCCATAGCTCCTTGAATGCTTTCTTCTGGGCTGCAGATTGTATTGAAGGCATTTGCATCTTGGAGAACATTTGCGAAACCCGTTGGGTAGTGTACTCTAGGCCTGTAATTGGCACCATTCGGTTTGCGGCTTCTTCAGGGACCATGCAATCTTGATCGTCTTCTTCGACTGCCCCCCCGGTGTAGAATATGATAGGAGGTTCGCAGAAGCGAGGGATTTTCATAGTCTTCAGTGGTAGCACCGTCTGGTATTCTATGCTGGCTATGGGCTTGACTAGACCCTGAGGAACTTCCACCTGTGTGTACTTTTCTTTCATCTTTTCTTTAGTATCATCTGGGTGTATGCCAGGAGGAGTGATCCGAGCAAAATCATCAGCATAAGAGATGTGAGATACCCCATGCTTTTTAATGTAGCCCTTTGGCGGAGGCGGAGACCAATTTCTTGCTTTCGTCGCCGGCTTTTCTTGGCTGACCACAGTTTCTTTTCCTTTATCCCTTTGTGACACCTCGGTGTAGTAGGATGCATCGAGCATATGGCACTCGAACACTTCGAAGGGATGTAGGTCTGCAAACACCCTTTCTTCTTTTCCTTCATGGCAATATTTTATGCATTGGTGTAGTGTGGATGGCACTATCTGATATTCGTGCAGCCACGGTCTTCCCAGCAGGGCCTTATACGTGGTGTTGGAGTCGATTACATAGAATCGTACCACTGTAGTGAGGTCGCCCAGTGTGAGATTGAAATCAGCCATCCCGAGAGGTGTTTCACATTTCTGGTTGAATCCTGCAATCTTCATGTCTCTGACCTTGGTGAGCTGCAGATCAAAGTAGTATTTCTGATAGATGCGATACGGGAGAATATTTACAGCAGCCCCGGGATCTATCAGTATTCTGCTTATCGGCTGACAGTTCAGGGAGCCCCTCATATACAGCGGTCTATTATGGCCGGAATTTGGGATTAGCATATCATCCTCCGTGAATGTGACTGACGGCGCAGTGTTCACTTCTGCCAAGAGTGCTTCACATTGTGCCGGGGACTGCAAGGCATCCACAATTGCTTGGCGAGCTTCTTCACTCAGAGACAGAATTTCCCAGATGGAGAATCTGGTAGGGAGCTTCTTCAGCATTTTCATGACTCGACTGCCCACCCGGACATTAGACAGTCTCATCTCCTCTGCCCATCGGGGTCTTGGAGGTTCATGTGGTGCCTGTGGCCTTTGCTGCCCATTTTCAATTTTATCTTCTTCATCGGTCTCCCGGAAGGCTTCTTCTGTAGCGACTGCCCCTGGTTTTGCTAGAGGGTTACCTTCTTCATCTTCTTCATGCTGTTTCTGCTTTCCAGCCGCTGTCTGCTGGCATTTATTGCTTTTATCTGGAGCAGTATGAGCCGGTTGCTCATTTTCTAAGCTGGACAGGAACTCCAGGAATGAAGGGGCTTCATCTGCCTTCTTTTTGTCTTGGTACAGACTGGCAGGGGGAGGAACCTGGACACCTCGTATCTCTGGTTCCGGGATTTGATAGGGTTGCTCCCCTCTGAACATGATATTATGGTTGGCTGGTGGTGGGCGCCCCCATCTTCTCCCAGAACGTGTTGCATGGGCCGAGGTAGAGGCTTCGGCATGGTTAGCTTCTAGCGGAGCGTTGGATGCTTCCGGCTCATCGTCCTCCCCGGGCAAGGAAAAGAGTACTGACAGAGTGTTACATTGTACTGTCGTGACCTTCTTTCCTTTCTTGGATTTGGGCCGTTTCTTCTTCTTTTGGGAATTTGGCTTTGCTGGCTCCTGCCCCCAGAAGGGCTCATTTTCAGCTTTTTCTTGTTCTGCCTCTGGCTGCTCTTTAATTTTCAATTCTTCGAGCTGTTCCCAGAGTATACAGTCTTTCATCAGCAGATGCTTGGGCTTCTTCTGCTCATACTCATCAAGCTCATTAATGTATTGCTGCAGACGCCTGGCTGCGGGGCTCACTTCTTTATGTGTAGGGAGGGGAGTTTGTCTCCTCCGGTTGTGAGTAGGGATCCGGATGACTGGTCCGGTCTCAGCTGTATGCCATATTGGCTTTATTGGAGGCGGCTCGGGCCTTGGGTAACACCCCGGATAACTGCTCCGCTGGTACTGGCTGCAGGAGTTTTCTTTCTGCTTTTTATGGGTATCATCTGCCATCCCTCCTGATCCTTCTGTGGGGTGAGGAAGCAAGCTTCATAGGTATGCTTGGTGCATTCTTCGACGGCTTCCTTGGGCAGCTGTTGGTAGACTGAGATCATATTGGCAGCCACTCTCCAGGGTGGAGGCTCATGTGGATGGGGCGGTTTTACCTGATAATCTCCCAGCTGCAGCTCACCTTTCTTGACCATTCCTTCCATGATATCTTTGAAGACATAACAATCTTCAATTGCGTGCCCCAGCGCACGGTGAAATGGACAGAACAGCGGATCATCTTTCTTTGCTGCATCTGCTGGTCTTTTGGGTTCAGGCAATGTTACCTTATTGAACTTGTATGCCCAGTTGAACAGTGCGGCCGTCTTATCTTTTGGGAAGGAATATGCTTTTCTCATCTTGTCTCTCAGAGAGACTTTATCTTTTCTTTCTGCTGTATCTGCCAGCGGGGGAGCTTCATCTGCCCCTTTCTTCCCCTTCTGTTGCTCGAAGGTTCTGAAATCGACGGTGTTGGCCTCAGAGTGTGATGGCCGTCGTTCATTGGATTTTCCCTTCGGCATAGTGAGGATATTGGCGGTCGGACGCTTGGACAAGAACGTCTCAACTTCCGCCACTATATTGTTTAGTCGGTCAAATGTTCTGACATCTGCACCGATCATCTTTTCTAGCACCTCCCTCCTGAGGCTCTGCTTGCATATCTGCACTGCATCTTCCTGATGAGGAGGTCTTCGGCATCTCATGGCCAAGTTCCTCCACCTTTTGATGTAGTCCAGTGCAGTTTCATCTTGTTTCTGCTTGGTTGCATATAGCTCTGCTATCGTGATTTCCCTTTCCGTGACATGGAATCTGTCGCGGAATTTCCTCTGCATATCAGGCCAATCAACCACTGACCCAGCTGGCAAGCTTGAGTACCATTCAAAGCCAACCCAGTGAGGGATGAGCCAAAGAACTTGAGCAGATAAGCTTCATCGACTGCTAGGTCGCCCATGATTGTAGTGTAGTAGGCTATATGCTCCCTAGGGGAGCCTTGGCCATTAAATTTCTCAAACTTCGGCGGCTTACTGACGCCTGGGGGTAGTTTCTTGGCAGCATACTGGGGAGGATAGGGTACCCTGTACACATCATAAGTACCCGCATCACCACCAGTCTTTTCTGACAGCTTCATTTCCACAATTCTTTCAATCATCTGTTTGTGGGCTACAGCTGGATCTATCTCTTCTGGGAAGAAGTGAGCTTGTTGCTGGCTGTGAGGAGTTGTCATCACAGTGGCGCGCAAGATGGGCGCGGTAGGCTGTGTCTGAGACACAGAGGGCTGAGCTGCTGTTTGCTGTGGAATAGGTTGGCTCGGTGTCTTGCCCTTATCAGCTAGGAGAGGGTTAGCTGGGATAGCCGTCTCTGCTGAGCTGGATGTTTGCCCCGCAGGTTCAGCTTGCTTTGAGACTGATGTAGCTTCATGTCTCTCATTGAGCTGTCTTCGGAGAGCACTGATCTCCTGTTGATATCTCCTGAACATCATCTGGATCATGGGATCCAAGGTTGATGGGATTTGCATATCTTCAGAAGTCCCTTCAGCATCTTCAACAAAGGGATTGTCTTCATCCTGTGCCGTCACCACATTGACTGTCATAGTGGTGACCTTGCGGGCTTCATCATATTTCTTCATTTTATCTTTTGCGGCCTGGCTTCTTCTTGTGACAGGACCAGGTCTAGTAGCCAACCTGAGCAGTTCATTTGGCTGAGCTGGTAGTATATCTTGCCCCCTGGCGAGTCCAGCCATGTTGCAGGCGAAGATTTGCATTTTTCCCTTCCGCCTGTAGACCTTTCTTTTCACCTGGTCAGGATATCTGAGCCGGTCGAAGACCGATATTCTTTCTTTGGCTTCCTCCCGGTACAGGTCTTCTTTATCATATCCGGGCTCGAGGCCTTCTTCATAGTGATTTGAATCGGAGGAAGAGGCCCCGATCATCATTTCTTGCAGTGTTTCTTCTTTTTCTTCACCTCTGGTGCCCAAGGCACGGGATAGTCTTTGTTGACCGAGGGCAGAGCTCCCTAGGTAGTGGAAGTAGTCTTGGACTATCTGCTTCATCTCTTCAGAGTTGTGCCTCTGTGGCTCAGGTTGGAGTATCAATCTGTCCTGGCTCTTTTGCTGATAAGCCAGTCTTGCCACCCGAGCATTCAAATGCTCGGCTTTGGAGTATCTGCAGATATCAGCCTGTCTGGCACAGGCTCTTGGTCTCCTTGCAGTGACCCCAGCGACTGGTTCGCTCACATCGCCAACTTGGTAGCAGTCGGCAGCAGCATCATAGATCTTCCTTTCCCATCTTCTGCCCCTGGCCATGGGATGGGTAGTAGTGAAGCTTTCCCTTGTATGGTATTTTCTGCCCCTCATCATGGGGCGAACAGCAGCCATATTTCTTTCCTGACCCTCAACCTCATCTCTCCTCCCCCGGGTCCTGGGGTAGACGGTAGTAGCATTTCTTTCATCTTTCTTCACTTCCCTTCTGCCCTCTGCTCCGAGGCGGGCAATAGTGATATCAGTAAGGTTCTCCCTGTCCTGAGCTGGGGCCCAGCTTTGGATCTTTTTCGGCCGCCAGACCTGTTTGTATTTTGCTGGCTTGGGCGCCAGCGGCTTCTTTTCATTAGCCTCCCAATTGGCCTGCCTGGTGGCCAAGGTGTGGAATCTGTTGGTGGTGGGTACCCCTGGTACGACCACATCTGGGTTGACCTCCCTCGGGCGGCCGTTGAGGTTCGTCCGGATCCCTCCGATCATCATGGTCTTTCCGGAGTTGGAAAGACGACGGTCAGCAGTAACATACCGGCTCCTCCGGTTGGTCCTCCTCCCTTTCTGAGCAGCAGCGGGGACCATGTCCCTTTTCTGGACATGATGGACGTAGCAGGCGACGGCCGTGAGGGCCGTGTTCTCCGGTAAAATGTTCTTCTGGTCGGTGATCTTCACCGGGACACTTGCAGCAGCGCCTTGCTCATTGTCATCGACCTGTAGAAGGTCAGTGAAGACGACGCCCAAGCAGTTGGGCAGCCCAACGGCAGGCGGCAGTGATCCGAACGCGAGGGGTACCGCCAGGTAGCCTTCGCGCACATGCATGTCAATCGGCTGCTGGTCGAAGCAAACGGACATGATTCCAGCTGTCATTGTAGATTCCTGAAAATAAGGAAAGTACATAGAATCAGAAGTTTCAGGGGGGCCCGCCGGGCCTCCTACTTTAGCGTAAAGATGAAGGGAGACTCTGTCCCACCGGGCGTGCCAGACTTGTGGACGCGGGATTTTTATCTTATCTTTATTTATTTATTTTTATTATTATTTATTTATTTATTGATTTATTTATTTATTGGTTCATTGGCGTGCCAGTCACCGAAGTGACAATTTTATTGTGCGCTCGATCTGACATGGTCAGTCGATTGTGAGTGATCGTGTCTGGACCAGAAGTCCGTCATACCATGAACGTTATGACGTTAATTACGTCCTTCTAAGGAAGGACAACCCTTGATTAAACGCTAAAAGTAGGAGGATGACAGCGGTAAAGCCACATGCTCAAGAGAGACGGAAGTCGTTCATTTGCAAACGTTAAATGGATTAGACGGAGCCGGGGTTGGTTATTTTCGGGATAAAACCGACGGCAAATTCCCACCATCTTGGACCATGCCAAGTGGGGAATAGGGAACCACCCATGCAGTGGCAGGGTGGGATCCGTAAGAGATCGGGCATAACTGACCCAGAATCCGAGTAAGCACCGGCATGACATGACGCGCCCTGTGCGTACGCGATGTTGCATCTATATCCTCCCCTTCAAAGGACCATCGGAGAGCATGTAGGGACATGGCTCCGTGGGCCAACGGGGTTGAGAGGTAGGACATTACAGCTACCTGGCAAGGTATGTGTAAATTTTGGCAGCATGTCCCCTCAACTTGGATTATGCCAAGGGAGGATAGGTTATCATCCACGGAGTGCCGGGATGACAACCGAACGGGGATGGGCGTCGGGCCCCGGGACATTGCTTATCTTTATTCCATCGTTTAATATCCCCTTGAAATCCCTCGGAACTCATGTAATGACATGGCCCTTTGGGTTCATAAGGGTGAAATCCGGATCGGGAATGAATACTGTAGGGGAGGACTTCCCCATTACTATATCTTCTCAGGGCACTCATGACGATCTATGAACATCCCCAGGGCATGTGTGTATGGAGACCAAAATTGAAGGATATCAGTGTAGAAGAGGGCCTCTGACTGGGTTTTATCGGCTGAAGGAGGAGGGGCTCTCGGCACGGTTTTGATTGGCCAAAAGGAGGTTCTCGGCGTGGCTTCAATTGGCCGGAGAGGGAGCTCTCGGCATGGGTTTAGTAGGCCGAAGGAGGGTCTCGGCGCGGCCAGATGAAAGGGGGAAGGCTCTCGGCGTAGGGCTTCCCGGCGCGCTCCTGGGCGCGCCGGGAAGGTGGCGCCGGGAAGGTGGCGCCGGGGGTGAATGGCTGACAAGGAGGAGGGGCTCTCGGCGTAGGGTTTCCCGGCGCGCTTCTGGCCACGCCGGGAGTCTGCCGCCGGGAGCCTTGCACATAGACTCACGTGAAAAGGGTTAAAACAGATTGGTTTGTCGTTTAGCTAAGGGGACAGACCTCTCGGCAGAGGGGTTTTCGGCGGGCAATTTGTGCGCCGAGAAGGTAGATTTGCTGCAGGGTTTCATCGTTTTCCAGAGCTCGAACGATGCTCTGTTTCAGGGATTTTTGAGTTTCTGGATGCGATTGAAGCTGAACTTGGGATGCGAACAAGGGGATTTCATGGATGCTTCTGTTAGGAGGATACCAAGGAAATCTGGGGGTGGAATTGATGGGGAAATGAGGCCGTCGTATAGCCTTCTGAAGGATGCATTTCTTCCTGTTGCCGGTCGGGGGGGGCTTCAATGAACTTTGAGAATTTTGGCAGCATTTCCCCTGCGGTCAGCATTTGCCAGGAGATGATGGGCAATCACCCACGGAGTGCCGGGGTAAAAGCCAAACAGAAGGGTACTGGACCCCTGGCCATATACATGCCCGCAGCACCATTTTGATGTTCCTTTAGAGGTCCATGAAGCTTATGCAGTGGCATGGCTCCGTCGCCTCGTAGGGTTATGCAGAGGATTTTCTCTGATCATCTGATGTTCAGCCGGTCAAGAGATTGCTGTCTCTGACCCTGAACTAACTGTGAACTCGACAGAAATCCACGATGCTCCGGAGGGTCTATCGTACCATGGAAGAAAGGAGAGGGACGGAGCCCAATAACCCATTGAACAAGGGTTGGGGTTCCACCTTCATTCTTCACAGGAGGACCGACTCCGGGATATGAAGCACCGGCCGAAAATCAAAAGCATCTAAGCAATGGACAAGCGGATGCAAAAGAAATAACGGAAGAGGATAACAGCAATTTCAATCCATCAGTACCCAAACAGGCCACTGTAATATTCTATTTCGATGCATTTCCCAGACTTACATTGCTCATAGAGAGGGAATGAGGCACAGGGAGATACAAATCGAGGCCGGGATTGTCCGGTTACACTCTATCAATCGAGATGAAACTCTAAAGATTACATGAAGAAAAAGAGAAAAGAAAGCATGGGGGAGGGCGGAGCATTGACTCCTCTCCCTCCCCAGTGCCCACCTGGAACCTTCCTTCTTCTTCTCTTCTATTTCTTCTTTTCTCTTTTGGTTGAGGGGGGGCTCTCGCTCTCTGAGCAGGACTCCCTCTCTATCTTTCTATTGCTCTATCTTTTTCTTCTTTTTTTTCTTCCGATCGATCCCCTTTTCCAATCGATCCCCTTTTTGTTCAAAGGAAGGGGGTTTTTATAACCCTTTTCTCCCTCTCGGCAGCAGCATCACGGCTGGGTTTCGGCTTGAGCTTCCCGGCGCGCATTTGACCAGGCTCTCGGCGCCCTCTTGGGCTTCGGCAAATGGCTCTCGGCGCCATCTTTTGAGGCCCAATTAAAGCCTTTTTTGTGGCCACTTTCACAGACCCATTTGGGTCTTTCAAGGACATCATCACCCGAAAGGGCCTTTCATTCATGACATATCTTGTATCGAGATCATCATTACGGTTTTCATCAGTCTGTAGACCGGGATTTCATTGTCCGTAGACAGGGGTTTCATCGGTATTGCCACTTGAATGGTGACAATGCCGGGTATCATTTTATCGATATCGTCACTTGAATGGTGACGAGATCGGACATCAGCTTTAGTCTAGGAAGACCTCAGCCGGGTGTGTAATCTGTGGAGACCATTCTTCTTCTGTTCTGACTTTGCAAAGCGTTTGCCATCTTCATCTGCCGGTACCGGCTTCATCTTCATCTCATATTACATCTGTCAGCAAGCCGACATCTGACTCATCTTGACATATCATCCGTGGATTCTTGGGCGAAACGGTAGTACAGCTCTCATTAAAGGGCTGGAAGGTCTCATCAGTCGAGTGACTGCTGCTTTATCAGTGTTGCCGTCTGAGTGACATTGGCACCGGACATCAGCTTGGCCAACAAGGGTTTTAGCTGGGTGAATGGTTGACGAGCTTCATCAATGGTCTTTCACTGTTAGTCTGACCTCTTTTCAGTTGCGCTTCCATCCTTGATCATTTTCCAGGTGTCAACAGGAACGCAACTCAAGGACCACAAACACGCCTCGAGAGCACAACACCCAAGAAAGAAATGCAGAGCAAAGGGTACTTAATCGGCGAGGATGCCGACAAATTCCCCCAATACTCGTAAAATGCCGATGCCAACACCAGAAAACTACCAGCAACAACACGGCAACGGACAAAGTCAAGGCACCAGAAGCCAAGACGAAGTCACATCGAGAAAGAACAAACCTCTCGACAAGTGGGTAGCCAACCCACGAACTGCAGCTGCGTACTCTTATATCACACAACGCACACGACCAACAGAAAATGCCTCGGCATTCACATCTCAGCAGACACATAGTGCCATCACAATTCATAAAATCGCAACATAGCACGCCAAGAGCACTGATCCCGCGAACAGCCAAGCACAATCCGCCAGAGTGCAACAAAAAAAGAGCACCAGCTTCAGCTCAAAGCACAGAGGAATGCTAATCTCAGCTTACCTTCACATCCTGAAACAGTTATCGAGCCTTCACGATACATCGGCCGCTGGACACGGCACGACAAATACGGTACACGACAGCTCTTAACACCATCATGGAGTCCAAAGCCAAGTAACCGTATAGCAAAGAGTAGATCAGGCTCAAAACAAAGTTGTCCACACTTAAGCAGACACAGGACAAAGGCATCACCAAGATAGCAATTCCAAGGCTCACCTCAAAAAAAGCTTCACCAAAGAAGGATGAGAAGCAACAAGCTCGACAACAGAAGCTCACCAGGAAAGGAAATTCTTAGGCTCGCTCGAGTAACTTCTCAAACGAGGCAACACAACGATCGATTCAACAGAAACAACGACATTACAGGAGCTGAACAGACTCAAGCTGGGACAACCAAAGCAACGTAAAAATGTGCATGGCCATCACACCAATGCTAAAAGTCATAAGCAACCTGAGCAAAACACAGAAACAGCTCGAACAATGCACTGCAGGTTCATGCCTACCGACAAACACTGCCAAGTGCAACACGATCGAGACCAACTTCAAAACCGAACAAAACACCTCGTCACACCCAGACGAGAGCAAAACCACCTCGTACAATGCCAACCAAGCACGCATAAGACCACACACAAAAAGCACCGCAATAACCATCGCAACACCTATGCCAGCAAGAGACTGTACTGGACCTTAAGGACTCTGGAAACTGAATATCTGGATTCCCATATATTTCACACGACTGAGCTCTGATAATTCAGACAAGGAAATTCTGAACATCTTAGAACACAGCTCTGATACCACTCTGTAGCGACCCGGATTCCGGATACCCGGCATACCCGGTAGGATTACCGGATACGCGTGATACCGCATGGAACCCGCGAGGCCTCCAAGAGCAGGAAAGCTCCGAAGGGAAAAAGGCACGTGTGGATCACATTGAAGCCGCAGATATAACAGTAAGCAATTAAATTTCATTAAATTGGAGTGCTAAAGTAGCAGAAATAAAATTACTTTTTCAATAAAAATTACAACAATTATAATTATACACCAGAGTCCAGTCCAAAGGAAAGACAAAGTACAGTCTCACAGTAAAGAAGGTACACAGAAGTCGGGGGAAGCCCGACGCAGGTACAGCTGGCAGCACTAACAGACGTGCACCTCCAGGAACAGCAGAGGCAGAAGGCAAAACCCACCTGAAAAGTAGGGGTGAGTCTCTAAACAGAAACTCAGTAGGGGTCACGCGGATCCCCACTGGAAAACGCACAATGCAACGGAAGCAACTCAAACAGCAAGTGCAGCAAAGCAGAAAAAGCTACACTACAAAGCTGTAAATAGAACATGGACAGCAGGAGTAGGGAACAGGCTAAGAGCAAGGGGAGCTCAACAACAAAGAAGAGCGAGGCCGTAAAATACGGAACACGGCCACTAAGGAAAACTCGGCACTCTAAGCTACTCCAAAAGGCAACAGACGGTCAACCCCAAACTCACACAGTAGGGTACACCAGTCCGTCGACCAACACCAAAGAAGAAGGCAAAAGCCAACAACGCAGACAAAAAGGTCTAGAAAAGACCTAGACACACGACAACCAAACACGAGCAAAAAACGTCGTGCACACAGCCCCACGCATGACTAGAACGTCACGCACACAACAGGACACCGACCTCGAGTATAGCCACGAGAGGGTCACTCGCAAAGGTCGCAACGCACAAGAAACGCCGAGAGTCACGAGCCAAGTGACAGGAGCACCCTCCCACAAGAGGAACAGCCAGATGCGTCCACTGACGTCTTACACTGCGCCACAAGTGTCACGTCTAGCTCGTCCAGAGGACGAGGAAGACTAGACACACCAAGAACCAGGTTCGAGGAACAACAGTTCCGAGGAAGAATGGTAACTACGGACACAGGACCGCAGTACCACAACCGCGAGTGACTAGTCAGGGACACGCCCGTCGGCGCAAGTCCTCAGTCCCTGACCACGTGTGCACACACTGACCACTACCTAGGCCAGGCCTCTAGCTAGTATTCCCCCCGGTAGGATGCTACCGCTGACGGGTCCCACGGAACTAGCTTAAGAACTGTCTCACGGGAAACACCCCTCCACCACTCCCGGTGGGTCGGCACTCAAGAGGCCTAGGGCTACAACTAGTGGAGGCTCACAAGGCACAAACTCTGAAACACAGGTGCTAAAGCACAGACAGTCAAAGCAAGCCCTGTCTCGTGCACAACAAAGCACCAAGGCAGGTAAACAACTGCCAACAGACTCAGGACCAGGCAACTAGACCTACAACGTAACAATCCTTGAGTCGGACGACTCAACGGCGGGATCATCACAAACAGCGGAACAAGCCGCCAATCGGTCTAATCCTAAGCCAGAAGAAATCACGCTCCGCAGAAAATAACACAAGGAGAACTGAGGGGATTCTAAAAACCCTCAGCACAATTGGACACGTAAATCGAGGTAAATGATACCTCGAGGCATCCAGAACCAGTGTCTCAGACTGGATAGAACCGCCAAGACACGCACACACTAGGTCACACGTCAACCATTGGGTCACACCGGGTTGACCAGAACCTAACAACAATGCTCAAAAAGTAGGAAAGAGAATCCTACCTCAAGCAAGAAGACTCCTGGCCACCTTACAACGTAGTCTTAGCCCTCATAGGATGTCAGAAGGCCTCCACGGGACAGCGGGCAGACCACAAGGCCAAGCCAAGACAAGCAGAAACCAAAGGAACGGAAATCGGAGCACAGGGCATGTAACGCGCCACCCCTAGACCGCTACAAGTATATGACGGTCTAGACCAGGGCCGTTACACTCCGAGCGACGGTTGGGGAAGCAGCCATCACTCACACCGCCCTAACCAACTCTAAAACACAGAAAACAGCATGTAACGGCCAACACGAGGCACGTTACACACACCTGACGTGCCAGACTAGGGCCGTCAGGGCCAACAACCCTCAAACACAAAACACACGAAGCATGTAACGCGCTAGACGAGGCGCGTTACAACGAACTAACGCATGGGAGCGAACGCGTTATAGCCACCAGACGCACAAGACCAGGCGCGTCAGGGCCAACACACCCACAACCACAGCTAGCTGAGAGGCATGTAACCGCCTGCACAGGGCGCGTTACAAACGCCTGACGCACAGGGGCCCCACCGTTATATCCAACGGTGCAGCAACCCTACTCAGCCAAAACAACATGTAACGGCCAGGGGCAGGCGCGTTACAAACACCTAACGCACGGGGGAACCACCGCCAGAGGCACCGCCTCAAATGGTCAACGTCGGTTAAATGGAATGTAACGGCCATAACAGGGCGCGTTACATCCATCTAACGCGCTGGGTCAAGCGCGTTAGAGGAACCGACTTAACCCAACCAATAAACGACAAAAGAGATATAACGCGTCTCACGGGACACGTCAAAGAAATGTGACGCGCCAGCCCTGGGCCGTCACTCTCTCAAAACCCCGAAGAACTCAATCAACCCAGACAATGTAACGGTCAGTCGTGGGGCAGTCAGAGCAAGTGACGGTCCCTGGAACGACCGCCACATCAGCTACGGCGGGAAAACAGGGGAACGGCCAAATCGGCCCGTTCCACGCCCCATTCACGCCGAAGCGCAGGGGAAACAAACCCAAACGCTGAAAAATAACATAAGAAAGCTAAAAAGCCCACATGCAAGCTCAAAAACACAAGATCCGAGTGATTCCAACGAATCCACCCAAAATGGGTCACCGAGGTTCTCGGACTCCTACCGGCCTCGAATGAACACCAATCAACACGAAATTAACGTGGTTGGGATCCTGACATCCCAACGGTCAGTTTAAAACTAACTACGCTAAGAACGGTTGCCGTTTTCCGGCCAACCCTACAAACCACGAAAATCAACGTTTAGGCAAACCAAGCCCAAACTCGACCGTTTCCTTGCCGAACGACGTGCAATGGCAGGGAAAACGGAGAGGAAGAAGTGAGGATCAGTCACCCTACCTCCACCGAAGAAACCAGAGCCCCGAAAGGACTAAACCATGCCGAAATCCACTCACGAACCGATTCACCGGCTTTGAATCCACCGTACGGGATCGCGCCAGAATCGATCCGATCCTCGCCTCATCGCGCACCAAGGTAGCTGCACCACGTCCCCAGCACATGCCCCTAGGTACCCCATCTGCAACCGGAGCCGAGAGAGCGAAACGGGAGAGAAAACGGGAGAGAGAGACGGCGGCGGCGAAATGAGAAGGGAGGAGAGAGGAAGGAAAAGAAAAAGAAAAAGAAAAGAAATTAGGAAATTTTCCTAATTTCCAAAAATTCTGAAAATGCGCCGAAAATGCATAAATTCATAAAAATACGCAAAAATAGTCGAAAGGACCGGCTCGGAGAGTACATCGTCGCTGTAGCATTCACGAGTCGAGGAAGTGACAAACAAACTCACCGTAGGGTTCCGTAACTAGTACGAGAGAAAAACCCACACGGCTCGTAAAACTCAACTCGGAAGCCACCAAAGCGAACCGAAACTCACCGAAACCAATCCAAAAGATCCAATGAAGATCCAGTAAGACCTACCAAGGATCCAGGGCATTACACTCTCACCCGAACCTTTCGTAGGGACGGTGCAACCAAGCTCCATACTAACCTTAGCAACATCCTTGGCGGTGGTGAGGGGAGGTGAACGTTGGTGGAAGAAGAACGAAGCTCCGAATGGAGCCTCACACTCGACCCCGTTTCAGAGTCGATGCATCCGGGGCTTCGATCGTCCTCCATTGAAGGGGAAAAGAGAGGATCAGGAGAAGAGAATTGGGCATCGCACCCGGAGAGGGGAGGAAGAAAGGGGGTTCCAAAGATTGGGGGAGATAGCCATGCTATACTCATAAACTCTCATAGATTCATTACTTCTTTTTTTTTGATCAATCAAGATGGGATACATATATAGGGGAAGGGGAAGACAAAATGATGCTAGAACATTGATTACAACCATGGAAAATAGCAAACATTGAAGACTTTTGTGAGTTTCGGCATCAGGAAGTTGGACCGTCTGCAGTAGAGTTTCTGTCTGAGATCGCGCTAGGGGAACCTAGCGCCTTCATCCAGGTCGCGCTACCCAAAGGTAGCGCGTTCATCTTCGGCTCAACAGCTTCCACGATCAGCTTTGGCCTGGCAGCTTGCTTGATTCCCATCACTGTTGTAGTAGTTATTTATTTATTTCTATTAATTGTTGAATTGTTGTGGACGTCAAAAAAGAGAGAAGAAAAAGAACGTTCCTGCGGCACAGACGTCTCGACGCCCCGAGAGCAAGTCGAAGACGGGAAGGCCGGATAAACTCTGTACCTCCTCTAAGTAGGATGAATATATACCCGGTGCTCCGCCACCCAACAAAGAAGCCCCCCCCCTCGCCGAGCAGAAGAGACAGCTCCGGCTCCCTAGTCGACTGTGCCGAAGGCCGAATCAAAAGAAACTTGAGAATTTGAACACATGTTCGGCACACACTGGAGATCACTCAAAGTTCTGAATCGAGATCCAAAGGCC